>JAOVVB010029304.1:0-15676 GCA_028570985.1 Heterobranchus longifilis
ACACACACACACACAGACATACACACACACACACACACACACACACACACACACACACACACACACACACACACACACACACACTACTAATGCTTACTTCAGTCATAGTTTATGCGAAAGAAAACTTTGATTATTTGAAGCTTCAGAGGGAGAAAATGGGGATTGTATGGTCACTACTTAGTTTGTTTTATGATCATTGAACTTCTGCTTTACAGTGAGCAATTTCACTAACTCAATATAATGAAAAGGTGACTAAATGTTTACAGTAGCTCATGCATCATTTCATTAAAATGTGGGCTAAAATTTTATGGTAATCCTCGGTTAAGAAAATGAGGCAGAATGAGAAAAAAATGCTCCTTTTCACTTGAGGTGACGCTTCAGCATTTTCATCAAGCTGTAATAAAGTCGGCAGTAAAACAATTTTCTTATTTTCATCTGCTGTAAAAATATTTTATTAGGCCAAATAAAAGCTCAGCACTGATCATTTGTCAAGCTAAGTACAAGTACTTATAAGGTGGGCTCTGATACTACAGATACTTTTGGTGAAGAGCATGACTTTTTTTAAAAGAAATAGTAATACATTCATTTCAAACAAGCAGAAAAATACCAAGACACATCAGTCGTCTTTTGTGATTTTATCTAGGTCAGAGAATCTATAAATAATCATTTGTGCGGCATTTGTTGGATTTTCCTTGTTGACTCACACAAGCGCAATTGAAAATGGCTGTGCATTTTCATTTCAGCCTAAATGTGGCACATTTTGTTTGCCTTGCATGTTTTTAACCCCTGGTTTTGTTTCTAACATGAATCATGTTTGTTCCGCAGGTTCTCTACAGGGAGGATTTTGAGAAGAATAAAGGGAAAGGTTTCAGCGTGGTCGCAGACACGCCGGAGTTGCAGAGAATTAAGAAATCGCAAAACCAAATCAGCAATGTAAGTGTCAGCAACACAGTCACCCCTCACTCCACCTGTTTTATTTGTTGTATTTTGGCAAAGACTGAACATTTAGAGCTCTTCTAGTGAGATTTTCATGTGTTTTTTTTAAATTATAAAGCAGGTCGAGGTGCTATATAAATACTGTGAAAGTATCAACGCTAATAGCCCGTATTCAGAAACTGCCTTTAAACGAGCTGTCAGGACTTCCGTAAGGTTGTGATGTCACAACTATACTATAAATAGGTAGAAAGTGTCGCTACAGTTCCGGTGCAGTCATCCCCCGGCTGCAATGACGGTGCAGAGACGCTGAGAACGCAGAAGACTGCTGACCAATCAGAGCAGACTGCGCTTTTTTTTTGGGGGGGGGGGGATTTAAAGAGACAGGCGCTAAAATGGAGTGTTTCAGACAGAGGGTGAGTACAGGTATATTCAGACAGTATGAGAAAAATAATGTGCTTTTTGAACATTAAAGCATGTAAACATGTTCTAGTAGAAACCCAAAGTACAAGTATGAACCTCAAAATGAGCATAGGTCCCCTTTAAAGACTTTGCATCTTAGCTCTCTTATAAATACTTAATACAATTCACCACCAGAGCTTTGATCTTTTTCTTTATTTCACTCGCTGAGGTTGGCTGCACCTTCTTCATGTCAGAGAGCTTCACCAGATTAAGATAACAAGTTTTATAATATTTTGCATGTTGTTGCTTTTTAAGTATCTTTCATGTTAAATGTCAGGCTTCCTCTGCTCACACCGCTCCTCATTTATAGTAATGGAATTTACCTCAAATCACTCTCCACATGGACGATTCTCCTCCACTCTCTCCCTCAGCTCCCGTTATTGATTTGCCATTTCTCTGTAAATACAGAACAGTGCATGCTGTGTTTACCTTGTTTCTTCACACTGCTTAAGTCAGCTGTAAAGGCATTTTTTTTCTCCACGTGAATCATATTCAGACGCAAAGCATACGCCCATTGCACATAACCAGCTCTGCACTGGCCTTGCTAATGACATAATTAGTGTGGAGGGTGATGGGTAATCACTGCTTTCGTGTGGTGAAATATCTCGCATGTCTAAGATCAAGAAAATGTGCATGACGGAGAAAGATGCACATATATTACATGTATTTATGTGTGCGCACACAAGCCACATCAAGACGAGAAGAAGTGCATTATGGCGGGATGGTTTCGGGCGCATCCTGAAGAGTGTCAAAACTGATAAACAAAACATCTGCTTGCAATTCGTGCATCATCCACAGCCAAGCATCAGGGAACCACTCCAGATGACTGGTACATCTTTCTCTGGTTTTGTTCTCTTCCCTGGACACTGAGGGTGCTTTCACACCTACCTCGTTTGGTCCGGACTTCATAACGAATCATAAGGAGGCAAAAAGCCTCTTTAAAAATGCTTAAAAGTGCTTAATAGGGAGCTGAAGGGATGACGTCTTTCTAACCCAGAAGCTAGCATCGCCGCGGGTTCCCTCGTCAAAAAGCCTGTGGGATTTTTTTATTGGATTTTGGATCATTGCAGAAAGTTTATGATACTTACACATTTTGTCTAGCAAGATACTCTCTCGATGTGAACACCACTTTTATGATTTTAGAAGCATAAATGCAGTCACCAGAAGTAAAAAGCTAATGTTTCTTCTCAACAACACAACATGAGCTGCACGGAGAGAGCAGGAGTCGGAAAAAACTCACAAAAAATCTGACACTAGAGAGACGACAGGAAGCCCGTCGACAAACCAATCAATTACAAGTATTGGGAGACGCAGCTCACACAGGTGGTGACGACAGGACAGAAATAGTTCTTTAGTGCGCTCACACAATTACAGTGTGAAACCAAAACTACTGGAGCAAATATATACAATGTAACAAAAACATGAACCTTGGTACAGACTTTGAGGTAGAGCTGGGGGGATAATTCAATATGATAATCTATCATCTATCAATGGAATATTATCATGATTAAATCATATATTGAGATATCGTGATACACAATTACAGCATCTAAATTGATGATAACAAGCACACACAGAAAATCTCAGAAAATCTGATCTGAAATATTTTGAGGGAATATCATTTGATTGCGTCTTTGCAGGACTCCGCCTACTGTACATGGGGCACACGCTCTGCTGGGTGAGCCCCTTACTCAGTACTAGGGCCCGACTGAATTTTTGAGGCCGATGCAGATACAGATTTTTGATGGGAAAAATTAACTACTTTAGATCACTGATATGGCAGCCGATATAGTGAATTATTGAACTGGAATGAAAATAGACCTTTTCTATGTGGATTGTGCACTGATATGACTATGCAGAGGTACTCAGAAGGCTGTACCATGTGGATATTTCATATAGACTATTAATCTATTGAATTACCAGAAAACATGCTATATCATGATATATATTGTTATCGAAATATGAAGATTTTGGCCATATTGCCCAGCCCTACATTCAGGTGAGAAAAAGCTCTCATTCTTCCCAGAATGTCAACAACGTTAACTTTCACTTCTACTTGTCCTGATTTCTCTGTCATTCTTGTAAAGCCGGAAATATACTTTCTGTTTGACCGTCCGTTTGCGTAGACGTCGCGTTAATGTCAGAGTACGAACACAACGAACGGACAAAACGGACGCAGAATACGCAAGGCAGCGTCGTGTGTTCGCGTGTGCGTATTCAAAATCAAGTATCTCCGGATTTATCTGTCTTCTTTTTTTATTTGTCGTCGACTCTTCACTCTTAGTCGACTCTCTTCCACTTCCCGTCACCTTCCTCTTGTCAAGCAGCAAAGATTGAGAAGTACTGGGGGGGGTTTAGTTCAGCAGCAGCCTCGGCACTTCCTGTAAATACACGCACACACACACGCACGCACGCATGCGCACACACACACACACACACACACACACACACACACCATCTGTTCGATCTGCTCCTTCAAAACAAACCAAAATAATCTCCCTCACACACTCTCACTTAACATATTGCACTCGAGAACAGTCGCTGTGTTCTCTCAGTCACTCGCTCCACTGTTCTTGCACAAACACTCCCGTCATCCCATCCAGTGTGTGAACACACTCCTCGCTAACGCCGCCGGCACACTGGGCTCTTTGAGCGCGGCTGTAAGCGAGGACAGAATCAGGGTTGTAAATCTTGACCCGGGCACTGTGAGTCAGTCTGTTATCAGCCTGGTAATAAGGGGGGACGGGTTATTTAGTGCAGTCATAGAGCAGTCACTCCGTTTCAGTTTCATGTTGTAACACTGAATAACGCCTTTGTCACACAGAGGTCGTATCCTGAACTCTTTGAAACTGTAGTGCAGGTGCTTATTTTTGTTCATTACTTACTAAAAAAGAAGCTCTGAGCAAAATGTCTAATTACACTTGAGGGATTAGTAATATAAAAATGATTGAAGTTGCATTTTGCTGTGCTTAGTCATATGACCCCCCCCCTCCTCCTCCTCCTCCTCCTCCTCTCTGCATTTCCTCTTGAATCTAGCTGCCTCATTCTCACCCCAAGCCTTCAAGCTTCTCGTCGGTTCCCTTTTTTTTTCACTTCACCTGTTCTTCCTGATGTGTCAGCGAGGGTTGCTATGCAACTCTGGAGCTCGCACTACTTCCGGCCGCTGAGATGTCATTTCCTTTCAGCGTCAAAGCTGCTTCCCGAGGCTTTGCTTTGCACGTAGGAGGGCCGGCGCCCCACCTATCACCACAAACACACGGGGTGCTGGCGAGCACGTGGGAGACCTCTGGTGGATAAAAAGAGAACTACACACTGTGACAGCTTCCTGGAAATAGAACCACACCTGTAGATTTGAAGCTCTTGTGTGATGCATGCAGCCTCTCCATCTTAATATGTGTTGTGACCGTGCACCGTTTGTCTCCCGCAGATTAAGTACCATGAGGAGTTTGAGAAGAGGAAGATGGGAGGAGAGGTCCCATATCAGCCGCCGAGCAACCCCAGCCCAGGTAGTCCTTCTCACACACACCCAAGCCTGGCAACTTATAAGTATATACAGTTTTACTGATCACTCAGTCTACAGTTAAAGAAGCAGCAGTAGGAGTAATAGTAGTAAAAGTAGTAGAAAAAATAGTAGATAGATAGTTTACAGAAATCCCAGAAACATTCTTATAAACAGCAAAGGATCAGTTCACCCAGATCCCCCTAAAAACAAATAAAACCTTAAAAGGCTAAAATTCTGGAAATGAATGAATATTTGGTAGTTATGATCAGGACTGATGTTAAAAAGATTTAACTAGAAAATAATAGATTTTTATAGCAGTTTTAGGAAGGGGACATTTTTTCCTCTAAGGTAACATGAGGGAGTTTATTTTCTCTTTTTTTTTATCTGCACAAAAAATAAAAATGCACCATAAACAACAACAGTGGCATTATGTAAACAAACTGGCATTTAAAGAGTTAAACTTCTGAAAATGAAGGGATGTTTGTAAGTTATGATCAGGACTGATGTTGGTTAAAAAATGTAACTCAGTGAAAGTGGAAAATAATATTAATATATAATATTTTTCTAGCATTTTTTGATGCAGACATGTTTGCCCTTTAACAATATCAGAGCAACTTTTTCAAAGTGAGGCACAAGGGTTAATAAAATGTAAACCATCTGTATGAGATATTAAGGGATGTGGAGAAATAATTAGAAATATTATTCTCTCCGAGAAAGCGTACACCAAGCATCTACATTTTTCTTGAAGCTTCTTGCCGTGTCTGTGCTTGGCTCCATCCCTGCGGCAGGGTGTGTGAGATCACCTGGCAGGGTGTTGCCTCGTCGTCTCGCCACTCAGCCATCTTTGTTGTAACTTGTTCGCTGCGTTCAGTCCATTCAGCTATACATAGTTACATTTCTGCAGAAACTGCTGTATTTAAAACTAAGTAAATCTAATAATGCATAATGTGACATTAACTAGTTAAATCCATGGTCAAAATGGGCAACTTTGAAGTATAATAATATAGTAATAAATATGAATATAGCACTGCGGGCTATATCGGCTGCTTAAAGAATCGTGCAATAGGGCAAGTGATTTTAATGCACTTTATCTCGTGGGTCGTTTGATGTTTGACTACAGGTGCTCGTGTTTTAGCTATGCTGTTCTTATGTGTTGGATAGTAAAACCACTATTTTTTTCTTTCTTTGTCTTTGTTTAAATGGGCTCACTAAGACAAATTCCAATCAATCATGTTGATTTGGCAATAAAGTATTGAATCTTGAATATGAACAATATTACGTCAGAAAGCTACTTGAAGCGTTGGGAGATAACAGAACAGTTACAGCTACGTATCTGAATATTCCTGCTGTGTGTATTTTACGTGCCTGATTTACACTTAAACAGAAAGGTATTGTTCTGCAGGTTGTGTAACAAGGAAGTCAGCATGCATGTCTTGGCTTGTCACGTTTTTGAATTCCTCTCTCTCAAAGAGTCTGCAGACACACTGACAGGAAGAGTAAATACATGCATTTGCATTATATGGATTGAAATCTTAATTCTCCTCCGCAAAAACAATCACAGTACAGTTTGCAGTAAGTCTGGTGTCTGAGACAGAGTAGCAATAAAACATCTGCCCTCCCCTCTTCTTTCTGTTCTTCCAGCAGCTTTCCAGCAGTCTGCAGCCTCTCACAACTACCACTATGAGCACGCTCCTGAGCCAGCGCAGCCGGCCGCCGCCGCCCCGCCTCCCAGCTCTGGGGTAGGTCCTCCTTTGTCCCCTTTACTTTAGCTGCAGCCAGGTGGACTATAATGACAAATACAACTTGATGAATCAGAAGATATTGTTGTAAATTCCTCAATATTGAAAAAAATGAATGTTTACACTTCATAATTTGTATTTATAAGTAAAGCTGAAATGATTAGTTATTTAACTTGATAATCACGTAATCGTTAAAGCGGTTGTCTGGTTTTCTTAGCCTTCTGTGATCGTGAACTGAATATTTTTGGGACTATTTAGGAAATCATTACAGGGATTTTTAACAGTTAAGATGGAGACAATAAAGCCCCTTTCACACAGGCTCTGTAACCCTGAACTTATCTAGACATTACCCGGAGGAGCTGTATGTGAGAACGCAAATGTCCAACTCATTCAGACCGGACATTAAACAGACTTTAGCCTGCCAGCTCCCTCGTACAAAGTCTGTGTAATGTCCAGATGAGCCCATGTGTGAATAGAGCCGCTCATTGTCCGGAGGATTCACAGCGAGCGAGTGGACGTATCGATGACGTTTCCATCACGAGTCTGGCACAAAACCGGAAGAAAACAAACATCCGAGGGTGAAGAAGAAGGATCCAGAAACTAACTGAAGTACTTGTTGTTGTCCACAGAAGCGGTACAGGGCAGTGTACGACTACGCTGCTGCTGACGAGGACGAGGTGTCCTTCGTGGACGGAGACGTGATCATAGACGTGCAGCAGATCGACGAGGGCTGGATGTACGGCCGCGTGGAGCGCACCGGCCAGCAGGGCATGCTGCCTGCCAACTACGTGGAGGCCATCTGAGTGAGAGGGAGAGAGAAAAAGAAGGAGGTAGAGAAAGGGAGGGAAAGAAGGAAAGGAAAAAGCCCAGTGCCATCTCATCTTAACGCCGCTTTCTCTTGATTTTACTCTTGTTCCCTAATCTGTCCTGTGAGACCCTGACCCCCCCCCCCCTTCTGCATCCCTGCTCTGCTCTCACTGTTCCACCACAGACACCCTCTACCTATCTGTCTGTCCTTCTCTGTCTGTCTGCCTGCCTCTCCGTCTGTCTGTCTGTGCTGTCTCTGTTCGGATGTTCGTCATCCTCTTTCCTGAACCTGGCTCCGCTCTCAAGTGCTGTCACAAGTGGAAAAATGAAAGTCTTAAAAGATAAGTTAATCGCAGTATGTCAGGGGTCATGCCGTGTCACACAGCTCCATCCTAGCTATCGCACTTAATCCTAGCACAACATCCTGCAAAAATTAAGAGGGAAAAAAAAATGTAAAAAGCCCTTTTTCCCCCCACAACTTAGTCACCACAGCTGCAGAAATCATTCTGCGGAGAAAATAAGTTTGAAGTGTGGGCGGGGTGTGGCATATTCATCTGCCTGTTTTGCTTTTTCTTTCTGTAATTTTGCAGCGTGATCTTGGCCCGACTGGAAACACAGTGTAGAATCTCAGAAACTAAGCTTGAAATATTTTTGACTTGTGTACATTCCTTTAACCTCTAACCCTGTTGCTGTTGCACCAATCAGCCAGTTATCAGTCTTAACAGAGAGGTTTTTAATATATTTATAGATCGACGCACATCAACGCCATTGTGTGCTCGAGTAGGCACCCCTCGTGTTCAGCACTGCATTGTGGGTATCGTTTGTGAAACTGGAATCGTAGCCTAACTGAAGAGCACCCCCTGTCGTTGCCTTTGTGTCGGATACAGGAGGGATCAGGGACAAGTTAGGGGACATTATCAGTCCATCTCTTGCAGCCACACCGAACGCATCACCTCAGTCGAGTGGATGTGCAGCGTGTGTGTACGCCCTTATTCCTGTTTCTGCCTGAAAGCCTTCAGTCCTGAGAGAATCACAAAGTTAAACTGTTTGGAGAAAGGAGATGGGAACAGGTCAAGTCCCCCCCCCCTTTTTTTTGCTACAAAATCATCATCAAAGAGAAGGCCAAGCACAACTCTATATTGTGATTTTTTTTTTTTTTAATTCATTCCACTGTTTTTGTGAGTGAACATTCCAGTCTTTGTTTTCCATTTAATGTGAGAGAAATTGTTGAATCCTTGGCTGTGGTAAATGTTGTTCTCATGCTGTTCTTCCTTTGCCTTTTCTCGTTATTGTAAGATGCTTATTTTAAAAAAGAAAACAAGAAAAAAAAAGGAGTCCGTGTATTAAATAAATAAACCAGCAACTCAATTTATGAACCAAGGCAGAAGTGTTTATGTAGACTTGTGTGGTCGCAGTATTAGATGAGTTGTGGGATTAATCAACCTGCAGTTTCAGGTCGGAACAGTGCTGCCACCAGCTCGATTGAGAAATCAGCTTTGCACGTTCAAGCCTGTTTCTGATCAGTGGATCTCTCTTATGCTGTTTAATATTCTGCAGCTTCTGAGAAAGGGTCATATTATATAGGGTTGTCCTCCGTTAAAAAAAAATCTTAGTCGACTAATCGATGAGTTGATTTAATCATGCAAAAGCACCTCTTTACAGTAAATCTTGTATTTACCAGAGATGTCTCATAAGTTTCTTGGAAATAAGTAATTCTGTATGAAAAAAATGACTAATCGACTAAAGAAATATTAGTTGACTAAGACCAAAACGACCGATTAGTCGACTAAAAGGGGGCAGCCCTACAGAATGCCATTTAAATAAATACACATGAAAGAAAGTTTTATTTCATGCTCTGGTCTAGAGCTGCAAAGGTTAGTCGATCGACAAGAAAAATAATAATAATTGGCAACTATTGTAATAACCAGTTAATCGTTAAAGTAATTTTTCATGCAGAAAATGCTCTTTTCAGCCTCTCAAATATGGAGATTTCCTGCTTTTCTCTGTTTTATATCATATTAAACTGAATATCTTTGGGATTCAAACAGAAAAAACAAGACATTTAAAGACATCACCTTGGACTTTGGTCTCTAAAATGTCAAAAACGTCCATCCCAGTTTCTCAAACGAGTAATCAATAATGAAAATAATTGTTAGTTGCAGCTAGTTGCTGCCCTACTCTGGTCTTTAAAACATTCATAAAGCCGGGTATGTCGGAGCCGAGCACTGATGCATGACAGGAAGCTTTTTTTATTGTTGTTGTCCATCTGGCAGGTGAATCCCAAAACTGTCCTGTGAATCAGCCAAAATGTGCCAGCGTTTGGTTGGTGGTAATCACTAAAGAAAGTTGGTTCATAAACACAAAATGAAGCATTTAAGTTGCTGGCTATTTACACAGAAATGCTGTATCATTCCTTCAATACTGTATTTCTGTGAGGACCTGTATATGATTAAAAAAAGATATTTGACCATTTCTCAGTGGTGTAAATAATCTCATCGGCCCCTGACCATACACACCCCCCCCCCCTTTTCTTGCTGTTTAATTCTCCCATGATGCACTGTGACTGTCACAGACATGAGCGATCAGGGCGGTGCGTTTTTAAGGTGGAGTGGTGCAGGGGGGCCGAACAATGTTCAGCTTTATTAAAAGAAACAAGGCTCTCACTATGTAGCTAGATGACATTGTACAATTGTATATGTATCATAAAGGTAAGTTAGGGAAATGTTTTTACAGGTCATGGTGCTCTCTGGGAAGTGGCTTGCCTGCAGATTAAAGTGGTTCATATTTTTTTGTGAATGTGGCTGAGGGGAAGTAATGTGACTAAAGTTGACTCATGGAAAAAAAAATCTAGTTTGGTGCAAGTTGGTGTTGAACATTAATAACATTTTGCTAATGTGATGAATTGTGACAGTGCTGATGACTGAATCAGAAAACAACACGTCAAACAAAATGAACACACTGTAAAGTATGTACACCTGTATTTTGCATTCACCTCTACTTGACAACAGGACAAGTTTATTTGCAAAACAGATGCTAGGTGGGGAAAGCTGTTTTAGAGCTCACGGTTGTGTTTCTCTTGGTAGAGAGATGGAGGTTTGGCTTGAAGTGATTGTTGTTCCTGGCTTATGATGATGTTTGCTCAAATTTAATTTAATACCAAGGCTACTCACACGTGTGGCCTCCGTTACTCTGCGGATTACACCCAATCCAAACTTTCTTTTGTCTGGAGGGCGTTGAGTTTGACAGTTGGTGTTCGGGATGAAATGGCCAAAGACAGGCCAGTGTTGTGTTGTGAGTGTGGCTCAGGATGGATTCGTTAAGGAAAAGTGAAATGTAAAGCGTGTGGTGATGTAAGTGGCGACAGAGGGCGGTGATCTGATGCTCTCAATCTCCCGCGCTGTGAGGCAGGGCAAGTTGTTTGTCTGACCTGGATATTAGTCAGGAGTTAACCTCTTTGCGCCAAATACCGCTCTTCTGTTCTGGCGTCATTCATCTACTGAACCGTAACTTCATATCATAACCCCGTTTCCATTCAGTTTCTGTCTTAGTATCCTGTCCACGCGTCTGCTGAGATCCCTCTTTCCTTCAACCTTCATTGTAGGCTCCCGCGCTTCTGATGAATCATCCCCCGCTTCTATGATACTGGTTATATACTGTAGACTTCGCAGAGTGAAATCATGTAATCCACAATCGGGTTTAGCATTCAGACCGGTTTTGTGCATTCCATCTTAAATTGTTTTTGTTTTTTGTATAACTTTGTTATTTTTTAAATAAAAAAATAAAGATACCATATGCACATCGACATACACGTGTATTCAAAACTCATTCTGAATACATACTCAGAATTAAGGACCTGATATCATCTCCTGTTGCCCTGTTACAGCACTTCAAATTGTACTTATGATTCTGCAGATTCAATAAAATGTCATTTTTTTCTCAGACTGTTGTTTGTACTACGTCTTGTAGCAGAATAGTGGGTCAAATGTAAAAGTCCTTCAGACAACCTTTTAGGGGGACTGGGGGAGGGTGGGAATCTTTCTCTTTCTACCACCTTCAAGATCCTGTCATGTGCACTTGTGCTGAAATAATACTGCCACACAAAGTTTTCTGTCTTTTGATGGTTGTTATTTGATTAAAGACAACTGTATTAAGGGATATGCACCATGTGAACACAAGACAGGGACTAAAGATGAGGACATAATGCAGGACCCACCTCAGTTGATATTGTACTTGTTTAGTGGTGCAAATTCTTTGATGAATTTGCAATTAATAAAATAAAAAAAACAGTATTATTGGAGCAAAACAACTGAGCATGTGACAGTGAAATGTAGTTGTAGAAAATAGTCACATGTGTATCAATAAATTTGTAGTCAGAAAAATATTTCAGGAGTTGCAAACTTCGATTGCGAACTTCGATTTGTTTTCTCTCCCACAAACCCAACAAACACAACAGTTACACCTTCTCCATTTTCTTTTTTTAATTAAGAAACTTGTACGCTCACATATTTTCCACAGTTGTAAACGGGTGCAAAACACATTCACACACCTGTATACATTTTTTTTTATCATGGACAAAATTTGTACATTTGCAAATCAGTATGAATTCATGCAATGGGAGTTGCACACCTGTACAATATTTTCTCACGTTTTTTCTTGGATATTTTTCTAGCACAAACACAAGTCAATATCTACAACTGTTTGAATCTGCTGCTACGAATCTCAAATGCTATTTTTTTCGCTTACAAATGACAAGTTTGTGGTTGTGTCTAGAAGGTGACCCTAGAATTACGAGAACCGGCGAAATCCATGAAAACGGGCAAAAACTCTCGCGAGACTCATTTCCCAACGACCTAACCCTAACCAGTGACTACGAGTGCCTTTGAGTTTAGTGCCTAACCATACCAATTTAACTTGAACTATTTGAGTATAATGCGTAACATAACACCTAACCTTACAAATCTCGCGAGACTTTCGTAAATCTAGGGCTACCTTCTAGCCACGACCCTCACTTTTGCACCACATATCTCAGTAGTTTGTGCTGCAACAGACCGTTGAATCGACACTTCTCCAACAGTTCATGAAGGTAGGATTTATTACAGGACTCTTGCATTAGATGGCATTAGTTTTAGCTAACTGGTGGCCTACCTAATAAACTGACAACTGAGAGTATATTTTAATAACAATTGTGTGTCAGGTTAAGTTGCAGGTCAAAACGTGTAGGGCTACTCTGTTACGTCGGAATAAGTTGAAAGCATAGACTGTATAAAAATTCTTTTTATATAGTCTATGGTTGAAAGTTAGCATGTTAGCATGCTAACAATCGAGGAAATCACCCTTCTTTCTGGGATATTTTTACCCGGAGTTGAGCCTGTCAGGTCATACAAAGTGTGTTTCCTGGTTTGTGTATCGCCCTCAACAATGCCACTTTTGGGTACCAAAATAAAACATTTTGTTTAATTTTTTTGAAGTTTCTTTGGGATTAGAGTTTTGCAGCTTGTCGTGAAAATCAGCCTGAAAGTCTGTACACGAGGTAAGCAAAACCCTTGTTCACCTGTGCTTTCCTGTTGGGGGAGGGTCGAGTCGAGCTCATTCTCCGAACGTTTCCGATCTCTGCCGATCTCCTGCACCGTCTGCCGGCAGCGCTGCTGTTTTGCTGCGTGTCCTCCTCGCGTCTACACACCGTCCATCTCCGACACTATTTCCATCATGGTGGACATTTTGTTGTTGATGTTTTTCGCCATCGTTGGCCTCGTCTTTCTTTCCTACATCATCTACTTGCTATGATGATGATGATGGTGATGAAGAAGCTTCCTGCTACACAGGCGGCCGATGCACAGGATGTGTGTTTTTCCTCTCCTGCATCCCTGGTTTCCATCATGGATGCACAATGGTAAGGGAGCGTTTCATTGCATAGAATAAATGTGATACTTTGCATGTAATATTAAGAGAAAATGTTACATGGTGTGATGGTATTAGAGAACTATAGGGGGGATATTCCTTAAGAAATGGCTGTGTAGCTTTCCATGTAGCCTATATCACTGGTTCCCAACCTGAGGCCCCCAACCCCTACTAGAGGTCGCCAAAGCTTCATGGGGGTCGCGAGGCCTTTTTGATTGTAAGGGGTGTAAGACAACTTTTTTTTTTAGAAAAAATTAAGTTAAATTCAAGTCAAAACATTTTACTTGTCCCTGGGTGGCAATTTGCAGATGCACGTCGAGTATGTTTACACAATGTAGGAAAATATTTAAAAAAAAAAAAAATGCAAGGATAACCTGCACACACTACACGTATACATTATATCTATTATACTATAACTCAGAATTCCATTCAATTCTGTGAAGAAAATGAAATGTTATTTTGGGAGTATTGTTATTGTAATACTGTTAAGTTTGATAACAGCTGTCTTCTGTTTCAGGGAGAAGAGCCGAGGTGCAGCCATGACGGCACAGCTCTCACGCAGGATGTGAAGAGCAAAAACAAATGGACAAGACGTGGAAGCCAAACTCTTTCTGACTCTCTGTCTCCTATACTTGCACTCTCTCATCACCCCCCCTCCCTCCAAACTCTTCCTCCTTTATTGGGTCTGGATCCTGCAACAAAACTCAAAGAGCTCCCACTTAATCAAGTGTATTTTCTGTGCTACTCAAGGTTGTGCATGTTTCTCTTTAAAGGTGGAGAAATGTTACCTCCGCACAAAATCCGTAGACATGGACGCCGGACGGTTTTTGTAGGGTTGAGCGTATAATACAGGTTTAGAATTTGCCTTTTTGTAAACAACACTGTGAGCTATAGTTTTGGGCTCTAACTATAATGTGTAATGCTCTGTTTTAATGGTATCATCTTATGACTGCAGCCAACCCTTCATGTTTTGTTTCGTCAGGAGAGCTTCAGACTTTTTTCTTATGTCCGGTGTCTGAGATGCCTCGGTTGGCTCAGCCGTGACATCAGTGTTATTATATTATTTTATTCACGTGTTGCCAATATGTTCTTCTCCTCACTACAATCAAGATTCCCCGTCAGGTTAAAGGCGAATGTGTCCGCTACATAACTCAGTGTTCTTCTGTATTTTGACAGTTTATATTTGTCTGTTTTTGTTTGTTTTTTGGCTGCTAATGACATCCACGAGGAGCAATGGTGCCATTACAGAAATATATCCACTGTATGTGCTTCTCATGTTTTACCACCAAACCTCATACACATTATGTGTTATATCTAAATGATGTTAAGTTTACTGATGCACTGATGATTTACTGAGGTTAATGACCATATTTCACATGATATATGTCAAATAAAGATGATTTCAGTAAACCCAGTTGCTTCCTCTTCAGTTCAACACACGTCACAAATGATACACAATACACAAAGCATTTCTCAACTTTCATGCTGAGTCATATTGTCTGTGTGATCTACTTCTAAGTGCAAATATAGTTTTATTTAATATTACTTTTCTGGCATTTTGCCTTATTGAAACTGGAAATATAAACAGGAAATACTTGAGAGAGGGTTATGGCTTTCATCAAATATCCCTGAAATATTGCTTTTGAAATGAGCTTTTCTTTTTGCTGTGGACAGAGAATAAGACTATTCTGTCCAAAGGATTTTCTATTGTACGTTACAGTCACAGATTATTAGATTTCTGAGGGCAGGGGGGGATTTCTGAAGTACTGCCGCAGTGCCTCTGCTGAAGTCTATTAATGTAGTTGTTATTCTGTACTGGGTAGTGCTGTATTCCCGTGGTATCTAAAACTAAAAGGGAGTGCAGGTCTGAAATATAAGTTTCCCTCTCCCCTGCCCAGCGAGTAGATTGTCATGTAGTTGCCTCCATAACCATGAAAACAGAAACTCTCCTACCTGTAATCTCATCAAACTGCTGCGTGTTTGTGAACGAGGACTCACATTTTCTAATAACTCAACTGTGCAATCCTCTGCTTTACTCTGGCATTAATACTGCATTTATACTAATATTATTATTTATACTATTCTTGCACACTTAATCATAGGTCCCATTTTCATCATTATTATTATTATTTGTTATACATTGTAGTATACATATATATGATATTGTAGTATACTGTACATGTTTTACATACTTATTTCTTATAATTTTGTTCTGTTTCTATATATTTCTATTCTATTTTCTGTTTCTATATATATATATTCTATTTTCTATGTTGCTATATATTTCTATTTTATATTCTATTTTCTGTTTATATATTCCTATTCTATGTTCTAT
>JAOVVB010029321.1:0-15676 GCA_028570985.1 Heterobranchus longifilis
AAAATGCTTCCCCCAATATCTCAAAAACAATTTAACAGTACTGGTAAAAACAATTCACCATCAACAACTAACAGACGCAAAGCGTGAAGAATTCCAACATGGTGCCCCCGAGAACCTTAAACACATTTTAAAGTATGTAAAAATAATCTGCTATGATTCATATGTTGTTTAATATGGTTTTCCCCACAAAAAAGTAAAACAAAAACTCTGAAATGGGACTGGAAGCACAGCTACTCTTTCTCCCTCATTAAGAAATTCTGGATCTGGATTTGATTGGTTCCTTAGACATATGATGTCATAAAACCTGGCTGTCTGAATCTGGATTTTTGAGACTTTTGTTGGCACACTGCAGTTTCAAGGCAGAAATTCTCAGCTGTGGTGTCGACTGCTCGTGTCTTGTAGCAAATAAAAAACATATAGACATGTTAATATGGTTAAAAACTTGATTTTCACAAGAGGGGCTCTTTAATATGTTAATTTAATAATAATTTTCATTATTTTACAATTAATTTGCAAGGGTAACGTGTAAAGAAATATTTTTAAAAAATGTAAAGAACCTCTCCCCTGCCTAGCGATGCACCGATCCGACTTTTTCAGTTCCGATACCGATCCCTGGGCTTTTGGGTTTCAGCCGTTATCAAGTACTGATCCGATACTTAACGAGCAGCCCCGGTACCGAGGGCAACACATGGTGTGGTGAGGAAAAATCACTTCATAATCATGAAGAAGATGAAGATTTTTTGAAAACACAGGATCTTCAGCATTCAGTATCTTTGAACCAACTGTATGTTGTCTAATACGTCTTATTACAAAGCATTTTAACACTAAAGTCAGACAATTATATACGTCGTAAATATACGAACAAGTTGTGATCAAAAGATCTGTAATAAGTTTCTGTTCTGTCTATATGGACATGCAATAAGTAATTGCAAAAAACTGGAAATTCTCCCATGATTTCAAAGACACATGAACGCATCTCTAATCTAAATAGAGCACACACAAAGTGTGTAGAGTCTCGCCAGAAACTACAAATTCCCACCTTTCTAATGACACCCGAACACCCCTCGCATCCACAACACATCCGGCACTATTTGTGGTGAAACGAGAGATCAAACTTCACATTTTACAGTCAATCTATGTTCTTGTCATAATATTTCTACCAAGACTTCTGTTATTTTCGTCCAAAACGGCAGATTTAGTTACTTACATGTCTCAGAAGAAATATATCCACACCGCAGACATGTTTATGTCTCAGCCATGCTGTCTGCCACCGGTGCGCTGCTGAGGCGTGACCGCGCATAGAAGTGGATTGATCAGCCACATTGTCACCGATACCCGATCCAGCTGTTTGAGTCAGTATCGGCCCGATATACGATGTCAATACGGGATCGGTGCATCCCTACCCCTGCCCTCCAAAACACTGAGACTACCCTCAGTGAAAAGCTCTTTTCTGACCCCCCTCCTCCGTTATCAAGTCCTCCAACCCATACAACCACATAGGTCATTTGTTCCTACCCTTTAATACGACCCACAGGAGTGTTTCCTAAATTAGCACCCTCATTCCTAAACGTAATGCTACGTTCACACTACGACCGACAAACATTACAAAACTGCAAGGGTGGCCATTGTTGCTGAAGTCTTGCTCAAACGCTCATTTGATTTCACATTCTGGGGACCAGAAAGGATGAAACTAACATATATGACTGGTTGGCATCATTGGATCACCGAAAAAAGTTGAGGCCAGCTCAACTTTGATAGTAGAGGGTCACGTGTCAGGCATGTCAGGCGTGTGAGGGGTTTGTAGCTTATCGCATATAATTTTGGTCGCAGTTTGAAACACGTGGTTAATGTTGTGAAGCGGTCGCAGATTGATTCGGTTTATGCACAAAAACTACTTGGTTAGGTTTAGGAAAAGATCATGGTTTGGGTTAAAATCTGTACATTTGTTACGTTACTTCACTTCCGTACGTAAATAAATTACATAATTACGCATTTGACGTAGAGTGAGACGTTGTTACGTAAAGTTAAAACAACTCAACGTTGACTTTTAGTTTCAAACAAGCCACAAACAGCTTTTTTCCCGGGTCAAAGTCCTGTGTTTGTTTGACCCATTCACCATCACTCTCACCCGCTGGTGAGAAAACTGACTTTCTCAGTCTTAATACCGCATTAAATGACTTCCTGCTTTGCTCCATTCATAATTACTACGATCATTAAAGGTTGCAGCTTCACAGTAAAAGTAAATATGGGTCGTAATAAGCTGCTTGTACAAAATAACCTACGTTGTTTTTCGGGGGAGGACAGTCCAATTTTCATACAGTCCCTAATAATTAAGGGTTTTAGAGAAGTTGCAGCACCAAGTGCTTCAGGCAAACTACCTCATTAGCAGAGAAAGACGTAAATCTGGTGCACTGCATGTGTTAACTGTGTGTCCTTGAATGCCAGTGGATTTTTTTATTTTGTATCACTTGCTATGAAGTGGTGCATACTGTAGTATAAGAAATACCAAAGACAGAAAAAGAGAAATAAACCAATTTATCAGGATTACCCATAAAATGAGGTTACACAGACACAGAGCGGCAACTTCTCATGCAAAAAGGAAAGACAGATGGCAACTAAAGACAGGTAGACAAAGACAACTGGCAGACAAAAAGACACACAGACAGGCAGGATAAACAGCTAGACAGACACATAGCAAGATATGGTGGACAGGCGTGCAGACAGACAAGCTAAATTATGGTCAAATCACTGAATACTGAAAGCAAAGAGAAGTCAGTTCAAAGCTAAACCTCTGCCTGTGTAAATCACTGTGTGGGACCATTATCCGTTTAAGAGATTTCGCTTAGGCCCTTTTTCTGAGTCTTTCAGATTTCCATTTGAGGATTATTTATCTGATAAAAAAATGTCATGAAAAAGACCCACGATAACATGGTGGTACGCCGCTGCCCTGAACGTTTGAAAATGTCCACCGTCGTTTGTCATTTTGTAACCGATTTTGTTTTGATGACCTCATTGTAAGCAATATTATAAACACAAATTACTTTGTCCAAATACAAGTAGATTGTCTTCACTCTTTTGACTCCCCAAATCAATTATATCAACATATTCTCATACAACGGTTCATATGATATCTTAAGAAAATGTATGCACAATTGTTTGTATGATATCTTGCGAAATATGACCATGACTGTTATGTGACAGTTACATTTAGGCATCAAAATTACTTGGTTAAGTTTAGAAATAGATCATAGTTTGGGTTAAATGTTGAACGTGACGTAGTTACGTACAAAAGTTAACTTACAAGTAGACTGGCTTTCTGGATTAACTGTGACTGGATAAAACCCGACTTCCCAAAGTCCCTTCGCTACGGGAAACAACGGCAACAACCTCCGAGCTATCAACCTACACGCTGAAAAAGGCAAGTTTTGAAGAAGATTTGGATCGTGCAATAAGGCAGACCTGCTCTGTCTTATAAGAATATGTTTACAACATTTTCGTGTCGGTGTTCCACCAAAATGGGTTCCCTCCCGATACTGTTTTGCAGAAACAACGTGGCTGTGGCTGGAGTGTGGCGTCACCCAGGACGATTGTGATTGGTTTAAAGAAATGCAAACAGGCCAGAGATTTTTTTGTGAAAGTACACTGACCTCCTCCAGACCTTACTCCAGCGCTGTGGAGATTGTTCTGGCTACGCAAGACTAACTTACAAGTTATTTTACAAACGTAACTTGACATAACGTTGACTTTTGGTTTCACAGGGGACACAAACACCAGTCTCCTGGGTGAACGTCCTGTACTCCATCCTCCCTGACCTCCTCTCTATGCGGACTTTGATGCTCTTATACTACGTAACCTGACTTCCTCCTTTGCTCCTGTCATAAATACCTCGGCCACTAGAGGTCGCTGCCTAACAACAAACGTCACTGTGGGTTATAAGGATTATGTCGGTTATATACAAGTTACAGTGCATTACTTTTCGTAGGTATATGTATGAACAGCCTTATCATACATAAACAGGATGGAAGTGGCTGGCAAGAACACCTACAGTCTCCTCAATAACAAATGGGTGGCTGAATCTATGATATGGGTCGACCGATAATATCGATATTGGCCTGTCACAGACATATCGGTATCTATCGGTATCAGCGTATATGTTGTCCGATATGAAAACTTTTTTTACGGAACATATAATGCAGAAAATGAAGCTTGGGGTTGATTTAGAAATGGTGTCATTATCTAGCTCTTCACTTAAATGGTCAACAATTGACTGACATACAGTACAATTAAGTTTTCATTTCTATTTTTGTTTATACTTTATTTCTCAGTGTTCATTTCTAGAATTGTTTTACAATGTAATACATTGTATGTAGGCCTATAATGTAAACTAATGTTAAATATTCTTTAATAAAGCAGCCTTCTGAGTACCTCGGCATAATCATATCGGTGCAAAATTGGTGCACAATCCACATAGGAAAGGTCTATTTTCATTCCAGCTCAAAAATTCATTATATGGCCGCCATATCGGTAATTGGTTAATTTTTCCCATCATTTCCCATATCGGTCAGGCCCTACTTCTGAGACCACCAACTTTTTAAGACGTTGTGGTCAGAGAGACAGTCCTGTACTTGGAAAGTAACTGGTTTGATTCCTGCACTGGCCAATGTGTTTATTAACATCCACACACTCTGCTGAACCATCCTTGACCAAGACACAATTTAAAAAAGGACATACTATCTCCTAAGAACAGGTGTACCAGGTATTGAGGATGGATTTAAAGGCACCCTGTGGAAATGTGGAATGGCACCTGCCAACATCCCTGCTTCAACAGCAGATCAAGATCACAATACAGGGCAACCGTGCAAACTACAGAGGGATCACACTCCTACAGTGGAGTGCTTAACAGGATCATCTCGAACAGAATAAAGGAATTAGTCAGACAAGAGCAGCACACTGGACCACAACTCTGTGTATCGTGATTGAGCATGCGTGTCGCTATTCTATTCGTGTTGGCAATTAACGACAATCAAAGACATTCACATGCAGAGCACAAGATTGTGGACATCGCTGGACAACCTGTACTTTGCAGATGACCTGGCATTACTATCCAATACTCAAAGAAGACCAGTGCATTTGCAGCTCACTCTTAGGATAAATTGGACTCAACAACCATAGAGAAAAGACCAAAATCCTCAGTGTAAACACAATCAATGCCAGTGCAGTTACATTGGCAGGTGAAGGCTAGAATGTTTAAAAACTTCATGGTATCATACACAGTATCACTGACAATTCTGCAGCACAGATGCTGCTGTATAGAGCTAGAATTGGCAAAGCAAAAGCAACATCCCTGCAGTTGAATCTACCCTTGCAAACCAGGATTAACACCAAGTCTGTTGTACTTTATAGAGACACTGAGGGTCACCATGACAGCCAGTGATGCGCATGAGTACTTGAGTACTCGATCTGGACATCAGTGTTCGTTCAACGTATCGAGTAATCACTTCTTCTTTTCTTTACTTTGTAACTGTCAGTATCTTACTACGATGTGCTGCTATGACACGTGGCTAATTCCAGACACCAAGCGTGTTTAACAATGAAAACTCCCATGATCCCACGCCACCTCATGACATCATCAAAAACTCATTTCGGATCCTATTGTTGCATTCGATTTTTTGCGAGTACTCATTAATGAAGTACATTACTCTGTACATGTCTGAAAATAATGCTAAGGCTGATAATACACCTGCAGAAGACGTAAGGATGAAACAGAGATATTGTTGGCCACCTCAGTAAGAGCCAAGCAAGAGGTAAGAGGAAAATCTGGTCCTCGATATTTCCAATCTGAACAGAACCCATCTCCATGCATGGCTGAGTGGTCCAGAGAACCACATCTTATAGTTACAGGATGATAGAAAAGAGAGTGGCGCTGTTAAGTGAAGAGCTTCCTCCCACACGCTCCAATAAGCTGCAAATATATTCTGGTCTTTTCCATGCACCTGTCATCAAGCCTCCAAACATCATGTCTAACCATTGCATGACCCAAACAAAGCAGGTTTTTGCCGTCATTTGGCTCACCTATCACATCTTCAGCGTAGATAACAATTTATGTAGTTGCTGGGCGTATTTGGATTTATTATGTCAGCTTACATAACATGGACAGGGCTGGAATAATTACTGCACTGACAGCGGCCTTTAGCAAGCTAGCAAGATATGTTAATGTAGGACAATTATAATGTTGTTGTAGCGTATTTGCCAACAGCTGGGGGACAGGAGGGAGGTTCCAGGATGCTGCTGAGCTGTCACAAGCATTGCTTAATGAAGCATCTGTGATTGGATGTGCCTTGATATACATGCTGTTACACTTTTCGGTGTTTGGTGAAAGCTTCATGGAAACGAGGGATAGTTGAGTGAGTTTCTGTGTGTGTGACACTGCGTGTGGTGTACAAGCTCGTCAGGTACAACAACCACTAGTGCTGTAATAGCTGTTACCACTGTTGTACACAGTGACAGTTGTAATCTCTGCCTCTCCCTTTGTGACTCACTTCATTTCCCACTAAAATGATTACGGAAGCTGTCTTTTCATTTTTCTACTTCACTCTCTCTCTCTCTGTGTTTTTGTGTGAGCGTGTGTGGTTGGTAATCAGTCAGCTTAGCTCTTCATCTCAGTAAACACCATTAGCCCGGAAGGCCGAGCCAGCCAATCAGAGCCCGGTAGAGCCGTCTGGGCGGCCAATAGCAGCGAGGAACACTCAGTCCCTCGTGACACGCTGACCTGCTGCATGTCGGTGAGCGTTGCTATGGAAACCCTACTGTACAGAGCGGCTCCATGGAAATGCAGTGGAGCGAGGGAGGAAAGAGAGAGGTGGGAGGAGAGGAGAGAGGAATGTTTCAAACGTAGGAGAGGAACGAAACGCCAAACAGCAGAGATAAGATAGAGGAGTATTTCCCAGAAATGTGGCATCAGGTGTAGTTGGAGGGGTGAGTGGGACTGGCAGTGAGCTGAGACCTGACTCTGGGAAATGTAGCTGGCTCTAAAGTGCACAGTGTGTTCCAGAAGTGTGTAGGCAGCAGAGCATCTTTGAATGTCTTGGCTCCTGACTCTTATTGCTTTGGACATGACAGAGCCCCGAGGTCTCAAACAGCTATAATCTGAGAATAAACTGCATTTGGCCACTTAAAGGAGACCTATTATCATTTTCAGGTTTAAACATGTATTTTGGGTTTCTTCTAGAATATGTTTACATGCTTTAATGTTCAAAAAACACTTAGTTTTTCTCAGACTGCACATGGCTGCTGCACCTGTATTCACCCTCTGTCTGAAAAACTCCCGAAAAGCCCAGTCTGCTCTGATTGGTCAGCGTTTCCGGGTATTCGTCTCTCGCTTAGCTCTGTTAGCTCTGCTAGCTCCCAGCTGTCTCGGTGCTGCAGAGAGGCTGGCTAACGGAGTATAGCTGCCCTTTCTACTGTGAAAAATCACCGATATCTTGGTGACCAACAGCTTTCTGTGCCGTTAGCATGTAGCTACATAGTGGTAGTCTGACTGTATGATGGAATAGCTGCCCCTTCTACTGTGAAAAATCACCAATAAAAGCTTATAAACCAAAAACTACACAAGCAGACATGTTCTAACAGGGACGTGATCTGAAATTGGGGAGAGAAAAACAACATCTGCAACTAAGATTACAGGTTTAAGGTTATAAGCAGATGGGAGTAACCAGCTGTGTCACTTGGGTAGCGCTAATGCTGAAATTGGGATTTATTTACTGCCATGGACGAAAGTTTGGATTATAGTCTGTAAATAGTATATAAAGTCTTTGGTTCGTATCTGAAAGTCACACAATAACACAAACTAAGTAGCTAAATCGTGCAGAAAAGATCAGTAACTCCTGTTTTTCGATGACGTAAAGTTACTGTTTTTCTCAATGGAGTTTGGTGGTGGCTTTCAAGAGAGCCATGAACTGCTGAGAACGGGGCTGCAGCAAAACAATTTTAGACACAGAAAAAAATTATCACTTATGAAATCCATATCAGTTTAAGTGTATGCTATATTTAGAATATTTTCAGTTTTACCTTGCTGTCAAACAGCCCTTTAGGACGGGGAACTGAAACCGTTATATCAAGCCCCAGACTCCATTAACAAAAACAGCAATTTCACTGTGAGATGCTGGTCTTCTGCTTGTGTTATTGTTTGACTTTCGGATCCGAACTAACGTTGCCTCTACAGCAGTACTTTGCTTAGCTTACATTTCATACTGCAATCATTCGTATTATTCATAAAAATACCGATTATCTTACTGTGGTAATAGAAACGGATTAGCGTCAGTTTGGGCCGAGAGTAGAAAAGACTGAGTGTTCAGAACAGTCTGAAATCAGAAGGTTTAGCTCACAGGGATAACTTTTACACGTTTACCTCATTATTTGAAACTTTGGCCACATTTAATAGTTAGCAGAGAAAAAAGGTGAGTAAGCAGTGCATTAGCAGTAGCCGTCTACCGATGACACCGAACAGCATCGGAGAAACACTGATTTTTAACCTGAAACTTATTCAGTGTTTTTACCGGTTTTTATCAGCTGGTCCATTTGTTTTGAAGAGGAGGAGACCTCTGTGGATGATTCTCTCGGTAAAAACCTCCTGGACAATGAACACTGAAGGAATCCTAACTGGGACAAACTGACTGTAATGACAGTTTTGATGAGACACCTAGCAGCAGAAAGCTACACATTGTACGTTTAACTTACATCTGTCAGGTGGCCAACACAACACAACAACGTTAAGCTGGTTTCACATGATCAGAGGTAAACCGCAAGGTAGGACGCAGAGGCAAAGCAGGTATACGTCATCATTGATTCTGGCTGCTTTGAAAGATCAGCAGCAACTAGGTCAAAGTTGAAATAACTTTTTGAGCACAGCGCTCGGCAGCGGTTCCGAGGGTGGCGCTGCTCTCCTCATAGGAAAACAATGGCATGGCCAGCGCAGAGCGTTTTTACAGCCGACCATGTGTAGGCCGATGGCTTTAGCCGTAATAACTTTATGAGGTGACAAAAAGTCAGGGCGATGTGTCTGTCAGATCGCTTCGAGGTTACTCTGCCTCCTAGTGGGCAGAAATCACAGCCTGGCATCGCCAGACTCATTCGAAATGCGAATGGGCAGACCTGTGGGTATAGCTACAACCAATCAGAGCAGTGAAACTGAGGTGGCAGGTATCAGCCAATCACTAATCTCAGCCACTCTCTGTTAAAACATTTTATTCTACCTCACAGATTTATATAAAGGGCAAATGCATGCTGCTATAATAAGGACACTGTGTACTGTCGGAGCTAAGATAAACACTCATAACTAGGCCAATCTTTGCTGCATTTACAGTATGTGGGTTCAAATACTTCACAGAGCTACAGTTTCTCTCCAACACGTTCCTCTCTGGGAGGTTTTCCTATTACTTTTTTTTTTTTTCTCTTGCTGTCCTTTTTTGTCTTCCTTCTGTAATAATCTCTTCCCTTGATGAGAGTGTACCTCTCATAGTAATCATGATAATCATCCATCCAACCAGCCTTCTTTCCATTATCTGTTCATTTAACTGATCCATTCATCCATCAATCTGCACATCATATATCGTCCATCTATCCCTCCCTCCGCCCATCCGTTCGTCTGTCCCATCTGTCTGGTTATCTGTCAAGCCGCCTCCTTCTCCTTTGTCCTGATTCAACCCCTCAAACCAGTCTGGTCTGCGGATTTTATCGGGCTGCTCAGGACTCTGTGTGTATGAGTGTGTGTGGTCCAGCCTGGCGTTGTAAAACGGCCTGCTAGTTGTAGAGTTATGTAACAAAGCTTTAACTGCATGTACGCTACCGTCGGCTCTGTTGCTCAACTCACACCGCCAGATATCGTGTGTGTGCATCTTTGCACGCACAATGTGTACGCTCGTGTTTGTGTGTGTCTATTTTTAAGTGGCAATCCATATGGTGTGTGGTATCTCATTAACAGTGACTGACTTGAGCCTCGGCCTAAGACACTCAAAGTGCATTGATGGCATTGATTTTAATTTCAGGGCAAATCTGGTGCTTCGAAAAGATATTCTACAAATTAAAGATCTTTTGAAATGTGTTTACATGTTTAAATTGTGAATCAAAGGTGAAATTGTACATTTTGTTGCCAGTGCCATTATTATTTTAGGTTTTTACTGCAATCATATGAAAATAAATAACAGAGCCACAGATATATTGCATGTATTAAAGTAGCCAACACTTAATATGCCAAAACTGTCAGATTCAGGGATTTTGTAAGTGTCACAATATTGCAATTCGATTTTATGTACCAGAAGATACTGTACATGTTTTAGCTGTATTTTTAGCCATAGGCTACTAGCAGCTCTAGGGATGGCAATGCCGGTTAGTCGTTCCACCTTGTTGGCCCTAGTCTGGCGGGCTTACCAAACAGTGCCGGGATAAAGCCTTACTTCCTGTCCGCACAGGAAGTCTGTGTCTGTGTTCCCATTTCCAAAGTCCCTTTGCTACGGGAAACAAAAAACAACCTCCGAGCTATCAACCTACACTGAAAATGACTTGATTTGAAGATTTGGGTTGTGCAATAAGTCAGGCCTGCTCTGTTCTTTCAGTGAATGATTGTAAAGATCTACAAAGAATATGTTTACAACATTTTTGTGTAGGCGTTCCACCGAAACAGCTTCCCATCCGACACTATTTTGCAGAGGCACATATCAGCTGTGAAAGTGCATTAAATCTAGACTTTCCCCCAGCAGCGCTGTGGAGATAAGTCTGGCTATGCAAGGAGTTTTTTCACTATCCAGAAATGAAAGTGCATTCAATCCAGACTTGTCTGGCTACGCAAGACTGTTATTAGTAACACCTGTGACAAGTAATCTGCTATGAAAAAAGGCCTATCTCACATATACAGATCGCTGATCCCAGACAGCTTTAAACATCTTGAAGTACGCAATTTTTTTTTTGCTCATTACTGAAAACATCAGTATATTTGGCAGCAAATATCCAAAGCCTTGTGATGATGGGGCTGGTGAAGGCAGGACAAATAGAGCTGAACTACCATACAGGGAAATGTGGTATCTTTGTATGAAGAATAATTGTAAACATAAACAGAAGTAGGACAACGTGTGTTGTATTGTGCAAAGCTGTGAAATGAATAGGTTAAGATTAAGCATTGTTCTTGATAAAAAATTCTTATGGAATCTCATCTTGCTTTAGGTATAGAACTGTGAGTTAGTTAATTTCAAGATTTCATAAGAGATATTATTCAGATATTATTATCTAAACTTGTAGCCGCACAAAACAGACGATTATTTTTTTATAATATTTAACATTTCTGCTCAGGTGACGGAGTCTTGTCGGTATATCTTGGAGCTTCATGATTGGTCTCTGATGGTCTAGAAAGCAGCTGTTGAGCAGGGTTTCATATTATCTATATTTATTTTTCTGAATTTGCAATAATGTATCTATTTGGGATATTTCAGGTCTTTCAGGTACGCAGTCCAAACACCAACATCGAGGTGTTTGAGACAATAACACGAGCACTAGTACGATGTAATGTAATCCAACGCAATAGCTCTGCAATAACTCCTACCTTTGTGAAGCTTATAATGTTCAATATTTGCTGAGTCTGTGTCAGGGTGTTGATTCAATTTATCAATAATTTCTGAAGCTGTGTTTTGTGGTGTTGTTGTTTATTGGATTGTAATAAATTGTGAGGTGTAGCCAGTACACCATTGTATCCCTCTCACCAGGGAATACATTCACGCCACACTGTCCATCCTCTGTATAACTTGTGGCCAATCTTCAGTAAGTTTGAGGTACAGATGATGTTATTGTCTGGCTTAATGTGGGAAAACTAACCAAGCTGAGGCTAGAAGGAACAAAATGGGTTTCATAATGAAACGCTATGTTGAGATTTTCATCTCCTCCGATCGATATTTCAAAGACAAAACCCACACAGCATCTTTTGAAACTCTTTCCAGTGAAATATCCCAATTAATAATCAGGTATTAAAGCAAATTTTTTGTTAAGGATTTAGCTATATCTTCCTGATTCGTGTCTATTTGTCCTTTGAATGGGGCCTTTAAGTGACCTAATGTGCCACAGCTTGAGACAGGTAGTCCTCACTCTGCCCATATCAATCATGAGGTCATCTCAGGTAACTCCGGACACCACTGTGGACACACTGCGGTGACAAGGTGTTCAGTGTCTCATCAGTTGATGTACTTTCACATAACTGTTTGTTTTTTTTTAGATTATTTTTTAGGGTTTTTGCCTTTATTGATAGCACAGCTAAAGATTGACAGGAAAGGGGTGAGACAGAGAGGGGCCGCGGGCGCACGCACACGCTTTACCACTGATCCTCCAGTGCACGCCCATGAAACTGGTTTTAATGGCATTTCTAGAAATTTCAGACCCAAATAATTGACTGAAAATTGGCAAAGGATAGAGAGTGATGTAGTCTTCGATTGATTGTCATTTCCAATATTAATGCCCAGTGTTTCATCCACACATTGTGCTCTGGATACCTTAACTGTGTCCCATTGCACCGTGTTAAAACCCATTCCTAACATACAGTATTGTCAGTGATAAATCCTCAGAGTGACACCCAGCAGTTTCAGTTAGGATATCCTCACTGACAGACTGAAAACTGCATTTGGACCTCCATCCTTTTTTCATGCTGCATGGGGTCAAAGAGAGATGCATACTTTATATGCTGTCATATTGGGGAAAAAAATGAATATCAGGCAAGATGAGTCAATAATAATACATGTTATTTGTATAGTGCTTCTAACGATGCTCAAATACACTTCACAGAGAAAAACAAGAAAACTGCAAGCTAAAAATATAAAACACACAAGCTACAAGAAAACTACAAGCTACAAATAAATATAAAACACACAGTATTAATCACACATTAAAAGCAGTTCTGAACAGGTGAGTTTTTAGTAATTTTTTGAACATGAGCAGGTCGGTGCATGTCTCTGGGTTATTTGGGGAGAGAGTTCCAGATGGAGGGAGCAGCTTATGGAAAAGGCTCTGTCACCCCAGGTCCGGTGCTTGGTCCTTTGTGGTGGTGACAGGAGGTTTGCATCAGAGGAGCAGAAGAGGCTGCAGGAGGGAGTGTGGTGGTGGGATAGGTTGGCGAGGTAGGAGGGGGCCTGGTTATGGAGGGCTTTGTGAGTGATATCATTTTAAGAGGTTTTCTTCTCAGTGGTAATATCTGCCACTGACCGTTCGATTATAAAGTCAATCTTATTGCATAACACATTGAAGAAAAGGCCTCAGAAATATTTGTGGTATAGTTCATTAAAATATAGAGGGCTGTGATTCATTCATTAGAAGCTGCAGACAACAAAAGTGTCACTAGATGCATGTTGAGTCAACTGACTGATGTTTCACTGAATAGCGATTCAAACTGCTTTTTGATTCACCAGATGTATGAGTCTTAGTGGATTCACCACTCAGCAGAATTATGACCTGCGGCTTTATTTAGTTGTGAACTGACTCTGGACCCATGGGAGTAGGCTACTATATAAATAACTATTCTCTCACATCCACATTTAGATACAGTAGACAGATATTTGGCTTTTTAATTAGAATTAGCATTACAGAGTTCAGGTCTGTTACTGTGCCATTTTCTTATTTGAAACAAGTGGTAGGAAAATAGTGGCTGTTAAATACAATTAATATCAGCATATATCTTTTACACAGAGTATGATACAGAGTAACATACTGAACCTTAGACACACACAGCATAGTGTTCAGATACAATCCAATCTCAGAATTTATTTTTTGTTAAGAATTTGTGCATGCTATGCAGGTACTTCAACATACATGCATGCAATAAACCTCATTACATTTGGAAACATTTTTCTTTCCATATCTTTGTTGTAATGTAAAATCTCTTTCACAAACATTTATTTTATTCAGTGACACTTTAAGAAAATATAAATTCAATTTTATTCATATAGTGCCAAATCATAACAGAAATGTTCTCAGGGCACTTTGCATAGGTCTGTCTATACCGTAATCTTTATGATAGTCCTATTTAGATATGAGATTAAGACATTAGGATTCACCACTCAGGGTTATTTTCAGTCTCAACTATTGACAAATACATTTAGCCTGGCATATACTGTGTGAGCCATTGTAGTGGGCTGCAGGTATCAACCACCCTTAATGTTATTATTTGATGATCATTGTTTGATTACTGACTTGTATTTGGTAATTTACGGTAACTCTCTCTGCATACCTCCGCCCAGAGCCGTTTAGCCAATCACTGCACAATAGGGCGGGACTATCGTGAAACACGGGTGGGAAAAAATTGGTCGTGTCTAGAAGGTGATCCTCGATTTACTACAATCTCGCGAGATTTGTGCGGTTAGACATTAAACTTGAATAGTTAACATCAGATTGGTATGGTTAGGCGTTAAACTGGAATAGTTGAAGTTAGGTGGGTATGTTCAGACATTCACCTCGCATGGTGTGGTTATAGTTAGGTCGTTGGGAATTGAGTCTTGTGAGTGTTTATGCCCGCTTTCGCATGAATCTAGGGTTACCTTCTAGACACGACCAAAATAATTGTGCGCACTCAGTGGCCAGACAACCACCTGCTAGCTAGCAACGTACTCCGTGAAATACCTGCCTGCCTCGGACCATCTTCTCTCCGAGAAACGTTGCAAGAAATGTCTACTGTGCCCAACACTGCCTGAAATCTGAAAAACGTGTGTTTTCGACAAGAGCAGTCAACGAGCAGCGCTAACGTTAGCATCTAGGGCTACTTCCAAACTACACTAACTTCTCCCAGCCAAAGACAGGAACTGAGGACACGTGGTTTTATTTACAAGGACATAATGAAAATGGCAAACTTCAGAAGGACGACACTAACGCTGGAACTGAGGTAATTAACTATCTATTAAAGCAACACCAAGTCAGTATATTTGACTGAAAAAAATCCTCCTCCTTGGAGCTGACTTGGAGACTAACGTTAGCTAAAGTTATCCTTATATTTACTGTTTCTGGTATGAAGCATTTCTGATTCGGTATGTAAAAAGGTTTCTTTAAAAAAAAAATATGGTCACTACCAGTACAACTGATACACTTAAATTCCAGAACAAGTAATATATCCAAGACTGTTAAATCTGAGCTGAGTCGATATTAAACCACAGCCATATTGTATGATATTGGATCACAATGTGTCATTGTTTTATCAGACGGTGGACCATAAATATAACAAATCATCTGAGAAGAAGACATACTGTATGACCCAGAACTATTACACAGGCATTATACTGAATCATAGTGTATAACAGAAATGGTGATTGTGCTGTTCTTATAATGTGCTCAGAAATAACATATCATGTTACATGCTGGGGGAAACTAAATGCAGCATCCTGTATAGGACCATAGAAATTAAATCCCTATAGGCTGTCCCACTGACCTTTGACCCCAAATGCCCATTTGACCTTGTCAAATCCATATCACCCTGCAAATTGATTTTCATGTATTCAGTTGTTGTTTCTGTGTAGATATGTATTGAGTGTCAGCTAAGTTCATAATGTGCACATCTGCAGGACACTAATTTTAGCACCCGTAAGCATGAAAACACACACACACACACACACACACACACACACACACACACACACACACACACACACACACACACACACAC
>JAOVVB010029331.1:0-15675 GCA_028570985.1 Heterobranchus longifilis
AACCCTGGACAGGGTGCCAATCCCATTGCAGGGCACACACACACACTACGGGCAATTTGGGAACGCCAATTAGCCTAACCTGCTTATCTTTGAACTGTGGGAGGAAACAGGAGTACCCGGAGGTAACCCACCAAGCACGGGGAGAACATGCAAACATGCAAATCGAACCCGGACCCTGGAGGTGCAAGGCGACAGTGCTAACCACTACACCACCGTGCCGCCTTAGTTAGCCTACTTATTTTTTAATAATAAAAAAAAAATTTATTTGATTAATATTTGATCATTTCATATTTACTGTTTTGGAGTTTAATTAAACAATAAAACAAACATCAATAAAAAAAAATAAATCTTTGTGAAGCTTTTGTGAAGAAATTGCTATTATTATTTTATACAGACTAGATTAAATACCATGTATCCTAACCCTATTTACATCTAGTTGAGCCAGCACTATCAAGGCTTAAGCTCAAGCAGTTCACATCCATCAAGGCCAAGACAATTTAAGCCCATTGAAGCCTATAAAATTTTTAACAGTCTTACACTTTGTTATAAAGGAATGCATGATGACAATGTGCACTATAATTAGTATCAGGTGTGTGTGTGTGTGTGTGTGTGTGTGTGTGTGAATGGTAAGAACTATCCGAATAGTCTTTTGGAAGCCATTGTCAGTCATTTCTGTGTCTCATCTCTTAGGCAAATATAGCACAGTAACTTTCTTAACTTCTTGGGATCTTACCTTATTCTTTTTCACCTTTCTGAAGTTCTCTATTTTTATAAATATGGCTGAAGATTTACACATAAGATTTAAACCACTGACAGGTAAAGTGAAAAATGATTATTATCTTGTTACAATGGCCCCAGTGGGTGAGATATATGTTATCAGACAACACGTTCATCTGTTAGAAGGTGGTTGGTCTAACCAAATCTTAAACAGCAGGTCTTGTGGGATGTTTCCGAAATGTAGTGGTAAGTACCTACCAAAAGTTTTAAAGAAAGGAAACCAGTGAATGTGCTTGTGGAATACTTGGTAAAGGGCACCAGGATGCTCCATGGGAACAAGTCGAGCCAGTGGAGGCAGTGTAGAAATGTTCTACTGGGAAACCTTGTGTCTTGGCATTCATGTACAGTAGATGCTACTTTGACATTCACAACCCACCTAAATATTGGTGCAAACAAAGTACTCCCCTTTAGGCCAGTGGTATCAATGGCAGTGGACTCTTTCGGCAAGACAATATGCTCTGCCACACTGCAAGCATTGTCAAGATGTTTAACTGCAGAGAGTTCAAGGTGATGACTCGTCCTCTGAATTCCCCAGATCTCAATCCGACTGAGCAGTGGTGCCAGATACCAAAGTACACCCTCAGTGGTCTTGTTAAATCTGTGCCTTAACAGGTCAGAGCTATTTTTGCGGTAAAAGGGGGGCACCTACACACTATAAATCAAGTGGTTTTAGATATGGCTGATCAGTGTATATTTTGGGTATCTTCCTGCAGAAGCATCATGCTCATTCAACTTGAGGGGCCACAGATACCGAATATAAAATTTCACATGATGACAGGGCTTGCACACAAGGTGCAAGATATGTACAAGTTTGTGTATATTTTATTCTGGGAATCAGAGACCACATTAACTCATGCTGCCATATACCAATAGTATTCTGTCTCACAAACATAATGTTATAGGAATGAGCTTAGTGAGAACTATATGGAGTCGGAATTTGTGCATCAACCCTCAAATGCATTAAACTCATAACAGGCAACAGAAGGGACAAATGTATACAACAAAACACTACGTTTATGAAGTGATAAATGGTCCATTTTGACATTGTTTAGACATTAAACAAAATTACCAAGAATGTGCATTCTGGCTAGGTACATGGAAGTAAGTTTAAAGATTCAGTGCACGCTGTGCCCATCACGCCTGATCACAAATAACTGGTTTGTTTTATGAATCTATTTTTTCCCTAATTAGAAATAATGGTATTCACACATTAAAAATAAATACCCCACATATATTTCTTGGGGTTGCCGGGGGGGGATGCTATTGTTATCCAAGGTGTCACTACAGCTCCCCCAAGCCTCTCCCTTTATTGATATTGATATTCAGTTGCACATAATATAGCTTTATCATTTGATTCCTGGTACTAAATGCATGCCGTACAGTAGTCATGAGTTCTAAGTGCTACACAGATCAGACTCCAAATTCAATAATCAGTTGCCAGATAGGTAATTAAAAAGTGTTAGCAGTGATTACATTTACCATGAGTAAACAACCAGTCAATTTTCAGAGATGATCATTCGTTATAGTAATGCTGCAAGCTGTAGACATACTGCATCAGTCTACTACCAAATATAAAGACTGTGAAGTCAAACTGAATTATATTCACAATGTGATGGAAGCTTCCTTTTAGCAGTCTACCATCTGCATTTTATGTGGTACTCTAGTTAAAAACGAGTCTATAAAGTGTGTAGGGTTTTTTCCCCCTGTTTTTGCAACCAAGAAGTTAAAATTGAGTTTTGACGATTTAATTGCTTAGAAATATAGACAGAATTATTTGATGTTTGACAGGATTTACCAGATGTTTTAGGATACTGCAAAGTGTTCATTAATCAAGTTCTGAACAGTTCTTTTGTTCCTGGACGTTTTCCTTTCTTGTAATTTTATCTTGTTCATCCAATTATGTCTCATCCATTTCTATGCACACTGATTTAAAAATAGCAGTATCCAGAATAGCAATTTGTGCATTAAAATAGTCATGAAATGGTAATTTATCGACCTTAATTTTGCCTATGGTTATCTGGAACGAGGTTCAACAAATCAGATTGCAGGGGGTGTTATCGGCAGGGTGTTGTATCGACTTAGTGAGAGGGCAAAAAGACCAGGAGCAGTGAGTCAGAACCACAATCTTTTTACTATGATTAACCAGAAGCAGAGCAGAAATGTCATCCCTGGGAGGTAAAACAGAAAAAAGCCCACAAAATTAGGTTTATCACAAACCACTGAAGCCAGTTGTCTGAACTATTAACATCCTCTTCTTAAATAGGAGCATCATAGAATCTTAAAGAGGCTGAAGTCAGAATAGGTATGAGTGCTTATTTTCTTTGATAATTAATTTTTTTCAACGCATGTAATATGTAAATTTATAATGATATCCATCTCCACACCTGATGTACAGAATACAATGTATTGTTTCTAATTGGATTACTTTTGACATCAATAACCTTTGAAAACATGCCTCTATAGAAAGACTACATTTTTCTTATTGATGAAGCTCTAGAGAGTGAGGTTGAATTAGAGCGCACATTATATTCATGGTGCATTGCAGGGGTATTGCAGGGATCTCTATCCTCTTATACCTTGTTATATACTACCTTCTTGATGTCCTGCTGGTTTTGTTTTTCTATTTGTTGACCTGGATTGGAGGAATTATTTATGAGCACAATGTATTGTGAGTAGTACATAGCTTAGCACTTAGAGGCAAGTAGAAGGAAGGAAAGAAAAGCTTTTTTTTTTTTACTTTCCATGGTTCAAAGTAAGCACTTTTAGTACTGTTTGCCCTCTACTCATTTTCTCCTTCTGACCATATATCCCTGACACGGCTCACGAGTCATTTCATGGTATGCTGCTTCTACTGACATATTGCTACTGACATTATATGTTTTTTGTGTATCTTAAATTGTGCAAGCTTTCATGGTAAAAAAGGTCTACTGAAGAGAATACTGACATTATTAAGATGGTTATGATAAAACATAGCCTAATGCATTGGTCTAAATATAGCTACTATGGAGACTTCTTTCATTCATACTCAAGCGCTCACTTCAATGCATCCCACTCACTTTCCATTTGTGTGTTTCCTGGCTTTTCTTATCTGCATCATAGAGAATTGTTGCTATGAGACTGCATAGCACATTTGCCCTTTTGGGTAACAGTGTGAATTCCTGAAATTCTTCCAGTGTCACCAACAATGATTATTAAAAAAAAAATTACCCTCATTATCCTGTTATTGTGCTCTGTCATGCAGAATGCAGGTGAAAACCTTAACAAGTTATTCTCTGAAACAAAACCTGTGTACAAAGATTTAATAATCTATTTTCCCATAAATGTGTAATCCTTATGCGCAAAAAACAGCACAATGCTACAGTTACAAATTATACAACAAAACATTAGGTACGTCATTGTTTAGTTCACTGTGTTACATGACACCTAGACAAGCCATTCATGACTATTACCATACAGTATATCAATCAGTCATAACATCAAAACACATAACCGTAACACATTAACACTGATTATCAATTATATACAAGTAAACTGATGACAGGATCATGGGCAAAGCTCATGACCGGTGGAGGACAAAGGCCAGCCCGTTCTGTCTGATTCTTAGAAAAGCCTGTAGTGCAACTCCCTGAAAAAATCAACGCTGGCCAAGACAGAAAGGCAACAAAACATTCAGTGCCCTGCAGCCTGCTATGCACGGGGTCCAACAGGCAACAAGCTCAAGACCGCTAACCTGGCCTCCAAAACCCCCAGACTCCACTCCAATCAAGCACCAATGGGATGTGCCGGACAAACAAATCTGATTCACAGATGCCCCACCACACAACTCACAGCACCCAAAGTATCTGCTGCCAATGTCCTCGGGCCAGACACCCCAACATACGCCAAAGGTCTTGTACAGTCATGCCCTGAGGCTGAACCTGCACAATTATGGGCAAATATTTGAATGCAATGCTATGGCTTGCATATAAATGCTTATTCTAGAAAGTTGTCATAAAGATTGCTCCTTATCAAATTTGAAGAAATTATAATCTTTGTTGATATGGAGTTGAATTATGATCCTCTCCAGGCTGATTTACATTAACAAGAATAATGATAACTAAGTAACTACAGTAAGTAGCTTGCTAAGATGCAACTGCAGACTTATCTTTAATTAACAAAGTGAAAAAAAAAACCCCATGAAAACAAACATGAACAGGAACTATGACTAAGAACAGGAAACACTTAACACACACTCACACATTATAAAAAATGCAAAACAATGAGAAACAGAAAACCGGAACTTAAATAATGTGTTAACAAGACAATAACAAAACTCTCGTGCATGACATTAGTGGCATGTGACACACAGTGTCTGCTTGGAGCTGAAGTGCCTTAATGGCACATTTCTGACAAGCAAAATAAGTATTTAATTTATATAACAAAGTATTCTTTGTTAAAAAAAACTGAACAAAAAAAGAAGAACAAACAAAAACTGACATTCAGCATTGCAAATAGCTGTAATTAAATTCAAAACGGTCTTCTGGTGCATGGTTATGGTCAGATCCTCCTGTATCTGATCGCAGATCCTTTTTCCTCATAGTTGTTCCAGTAAACAAAGCATACACCGATTGTGGTGAAGGACTATACATTTAATAAACAGAATATGGTTTTTATGTCTGGCAGCTATAAATAAACAGTTTTGCATTTCCCACTGCCAATATTATGCAACTAATGATGGAAAACAATCTTAATGCAGTTTTAAATGATCGCCGTATGACTATGCAGAAGTGTATTTAAATATACAGTACATGTTTGTGAACAGCATCTGCTATGCGGAGATGGAATATACGAGTGTTTATCTCTATATAAGGCTATGACCATAAGGAGTGGAGACGTGTGCTTGAGTATATATGTTACACACATGTGAATGGATTTGAGGGTCAGATGCTACGAGTTTCAATGCTGCTATGCATTTAATGAGAACCAGTGAAGCAGATTGTTACATGCATATTGATCTATGGCTGTTAGCACAAGATTTAGGAGGTAATTGACTGTGACTGTGCAGATGTCACTCTGGAAGCTTCCCAGCTAGAGAGGTTGTTTTCCATGCAGATATCCCAGGTTTTATTTTGATTCAGGCTTAAAAGGGATTTCAATCAGCTCTAGTTTTTTCTTCTGGCTGTTTGATCAGCCTCCACTGCACACATGTGTTGTCATGTTAAGAAAATATTAAATGCTGTCATGTTTTCCTAAAATGTCAGCTCAGAAGTAGGACATACTAAAGTGTATAGTTAAAAAAAGACATTTAGGCATGCTACTAAATGCTTTTCTATTCTATCAAGTCCACTGAGTTTTCATCGTGGTGACAAGAATGACAAGAATGTTTATAAAAATCTGCATACCTAAAGGGCAAGAACAATTTATCAGACTATCTGTATCCCAGCAAGTCTTCTGGCTTTCCTTGTATTATTTTTGCTTACAACCACTGGGGCATCTAATTAGGGTGACATCAGATTTTCCTTTGTCCCTTCCAATGAGAATGCTAACGAGCGTTTGTTTATGCAACAAAAGTGATAGTGTTGTTGAATTTAGAACCCTGCATTTGGGTCCTGATTAATGCAATGTTAAAGCTGTTTTATAATAAACCAGAAGTGATTTCTTTTATTACTTTAAAATGCCTGTCTGGGGTTTCTGCATCATTCATCTCTGTTTCACCACACTGATTTATGATATGCATTCAAGATAGAAAATGTGTGTACTTTGGCATGTTTTTGTGGGGAACCAGAGACGCTCCATTGAGACTTGAATTCCAGTCAGACACTACTAACATTAACAATGATAAGTAGTTTCTAAATATTAATGGATTTGTGAGCTACTAGACCTTAAAATTGGATAGATACTTCGAAAGTATACTTTTTTTAAAACCTGAAAACAGCGTGAGAATGTAATGCCCTGTTACTCCACTAGCACAGCTTGAACAAGAAGGCATCTAAGTTCAAGGCAGCTAGCGTGACATGCATGTATTTCGTTTTATTTGGACTACAGGCAACACAGGAAGCAGTAGCACTGGAAAGAATGTGGCATTCATTAATTCCTACGAGATGCCCTCTAACATGCAAGACCGCCACATACTATTTTACGTGATGAAACGAAGATGAGATCCAGAAATGCATAAGGGAAAAAAGACTAAATGAAAGAGCCAGTTTTAATACTTAGGTGTAAGTATTAATGTTTACTATGAAGAAAGATTGAATGTAATTAAGTGCTGTTTGCCTTTTGTCCAGTCTCTTAGAGCTTATATTGGAACTAGAGTTATAATCTTGCATCAGCTTTTTGGTTGTCTTTCTTATTAATCCCAGTTGTTTTCTTCTGTAGTTGTCCATATGAAACAATGAACCAAAATTAATATTAAACTTGCTCACTCCCATAACTGGTGCAGTGGTACAGTAGATCTAGGTTACTGATCCAAATGTCAGTGATTCAACCCCAGCTCCACCAAGCTACCAGGGTAGGGGGTTTGAGCAAGGCCCTTAACCTTCTCTGGTCCATGGGTCCAGTAACATGACTGACCCTGCACTCTGCCCCCAGCTTCCTAACAAAGCTTGGGAATACAAAGGAGAAGAATGTGCTTTAAATGTGACAGATAAAGTCTGTTTCTATATAGCTTGGAATGTGCATCTCCACTACACAAGTACTATTCATAATAGAAGAGCCCTTCAAAATAATTCATCTACAATCTTTTATATAGTCCATTCATAAATCACAGAGATATAAAACTGATATTATCACGAACTTCTCAAGTTTATCTATGATTATGAGATGTCCTTGATTTATAAGAATAATACTAAACAGATTCACATGGATCATGAAGTCTATTTCAGAAGTGCCATCACAGTTATTTTTGGCATCTAAAGAAAGAGTTTCCACTACAGTGGATTATTATTATTATTATTATTATTATTATTAGTTATGCCTGCATCCAGAAATGTGAGGATTAGATAGTTTTGAACTATCCAAAAAAAATAAAAAATCATTAATGCTCATGATCAGGGATCACTTAAATGCTTTTTGAAGGTGCAGCCAAAAAAAAAAAAAAAAAAATTAAACAGCACCCATGGGTTCTACACAAACATTGCAATTTTATAAAAAAAAAAAGATCATCTTACATGAATAAGAAAATAAGTCTCTTTAATTTGTTTTGTGTTTTATTATCTTATGTTTTTTTTAATCATTTAAATGTGCCAAATTGATCCACTGTAAAGAGACACTATATAAAGCTTTAAGCCCAATTATAATAGCCTACATTTGTGAAAAACAGTCTATTTTATTATTATTATTATTATTATTATTATTATTAATAATAATAATAATAATAATAATAATAATAACAGCTGCAGCAACAACAATAATAAGAATGATGATAATAATCATCTTCAACAAGTGTATATGGTTGGACTGGACAGTCGACTTTAAAGATCAGGGGCAGTAATGAAAAAGAAATCCAACTGAAGTCACAAATTGTAACTGAGAGGAACCATTTCGAGGAGAAAGAGGGTGTTGAAATGCTGGATAAAGCAGACGGAGAGTTCAAGGCACAGAACAAGTCAAAACAAGATCAGGGAAGGAAGCATTAGATGTTTTTAAGGAAGGCTGGACTGGAAAATCAGCTTTAAGTGGTCAGGAAGTTGGTGTTAGTGTAACCTACTGGATTTCAACCCGCTTTTAAACAACAGAAGAAAAGAAGAAGATGGTTTATTTCAAATAGAAAGTGTTAATATCAAAATATTAATATCTTTATTTTTTATTATTACTGCTAAAATAAAAGGGACATTTCAAATCTCAAACCAACATACAGTATAATAGTTCACACTCACCACATGGACCCTATTTTTCTGGATTTATCAATTTAATTGTACCAGTTATATATATATATATATAAAAAAAAAAATTTTTCAAATTGGTGAATAGTCAGACCTGCGCCTATCCATTCAGACCTTCTCTATATTCACATTAATTAATTTTACTGTGGAACTGTAAAGTATTTGCTCTTCAAAATCTGGTCATAAATACTGTAGAACAGATAAAGTGATGAGGTTAATAGGTTGTCTAGCTCACCATTATTAGACCAGATAGAAAGTAAACCATGTAACGTTTTTCTAATGTATGTCTGAACAAGAGAGATGCAACAAAATATATGTAAAATTATATGCAGCTAAAGGTACCCCCACATTGAGAAAATGCAAGATAAAAACAGCTGGTTCCTCTACACAAGGCAGATGTTTGTGATGTTGTCATGCAGTGCTGATCACATACTTTTGCTAAATTGGTGGAACAAAACAAATGTTTTAAGTAATTCTTAAAAATTTTGAAAACGTTGGGCAAAAAAATCTTTCTTGCCTCAAGGCCTGTCAACAGTATACTGTATATTACATCTATGTTTAATAGTGAAAGTGAAAATAAGAGCATTTCCACAAACAAAGCAAAAAGAACTGGGATGAAACAGCTGTATGGCCATAAGAAAGCCACTTGTTAATGAAGTTAACAAGTAATGAAGTTAACAAATAATAAAAAAGCTTTATTTTTTTTGGAGGATAAGGTAACAATAGCATTTGAATCACTTATTTGTAAATCAGAATTTGTATATTGACATTCTGGATGTCAAGAAGAAGAAACTGAATGTAGATTTTTTCCCCTTCTGCTACTGGCTGCTTATGTTGCCTGCAGGAATTTTTCAAGACATCTACAGTAATTAGCCATTTAAACTTTGATCTCCAGAGAACTCTGATGTGTTTACTTCAATGAGCACTTCATTTATAAGTCAGTAAGCCAATCTGTTTACCGAATATAACATTTTTGTGGTTGTATGTCAGCGTTGAATTCTGGTGCTAAAATATACGTTTCTTACACATTCCAACTTCTTGGATAGAGCATGTATTAATAGTTATTAAATAATAATTAGTCTAGAACAGTCAACTTACCTTAGATCAATGGAAAGAGATTTAAACTTTTTATTTTTTATTATATATATTTTTTTACCCCAATTCAGATGTTTTAAAAGTTCCATGCTTAAGTTAGCATTCACTAAACGTTTTGAAAGGTAAACCTTAAAAAAAAAAAAAAAAAAAAAAAATCTAAACATGGATCCTAAATAAAAGGTAATCGCATTTCACATGACAGTAAAAGTAATGAACTATTACAGAACATTTCATTTCCCTGCTTTCAGACCTATTAACACGATACAAAAGACTTCATGAGATTTTGCATCAAAACGTCTGCAGGTGTTTAGCCAAGCTTGATGCTTTTTATTCAGAACAGGCAATTATTGCAGTACCCTGGTTATGTGCCAGAGGAAGGAAACAGTTATTAGCAAAATGTTCTCATATGACCTGGAACATTGGAATTATATTGTAGATTTGCAACAATAATCACATGCAATGCATAAAAATGGGCCAGTATATGTGTTAGAATTTTCAATGTCACTGAAGATCATAGTCTCTTAATATAAAAGAGCGCTGTAGAAGCAGTATAATTTCATTTTTTAAATATGAGAATATGTTACACTAGATTCTGTTTCACTTTCAGAGATGATGATGATAAATGTATAGCCATTTACCCATAACCCTGACTTGTCACTAACACAATGGTACCAACATGGGAAAAAGGATGAATAATAAATTGTAGCTTCACTCCTTACATTCATATGTGCCTAACTTAGGTTAATATTGTACAGTAGGAAGTAGGATGTATAAAACAGAGTATTTTGTTCCAAACTGTAATTTTATAACTGACAATCATTAGCAAACAGGAACATCTCATTTTACCCACCATTTAACTGGTTGAGCTGTGACACAATCATAATCTAGTGGTAACGTTAAGCAAGTCTGAATGCAACTACTGACTCAATAGACATTATTTAAATTAGTTGTTCCCAAACATTCTCTCTCTCTCTCCATTTGTCATGATTGCCATATCACCTGCAACAAAATGATGCTTCACCAGTTCTCTTAAATACATACACACAACAGTAATTTTGGTGTCTAGAGGACATCACCTGGAACTGGCAATTACTTCTGTTTCACCTTAGAGACCCATGCCTCATTCCGAGCTCACTCTGCTGCACTTTGTGCTGTAGTATTGTTTCTGCTCAGGATTTCCTTCTTTCTACTTCCTGCACACTCCACATAGCTCTAATTACACTGTTGGTCTCCTGACCCCAAGCTCAAGCACCGTCAAGGGCATGCCTTTCAGCGAAAAAAAAATAAATAAAATCTGAGACTTGCTAGTTAATGATGGCAAAAAAAAGGTTTCTATTAAAATGTGGATCACGATTATAGAGCTGATTTAAGTAACAGTCAGACAAACATGTCCAAAAGAAAATGCTTTTTTGCTGCAGTCTGCACCAACCAAATTTGGTTTCCAGTTTACAGAATTTACCTGAATGTGAATTTGGATATGTGTTATTATATGTAACATTACAGTTACTCATTTTTGTAAACCACTATCCATCTCAAGATGTGCATCTACCTCAGATATGACAGGAAGCAGATTTACTTATCTGACATAAATATAATGACAAATATAAGAGCTAGTACCAATCAAGTAATCTGATTGGACGAAAGGTATTCCATGAGCGGAGATGAAGGGCACAACAACACTGGGACGTTTAACATCACACCCATGTCACAGGTCTTCTAACAATCATTATTTGCATGGGTGAAGCTACAAAGCTAACTAGCATTTACACAAGGCTGAATCTCAAATCCCTCTTTAACCCCTGATGGTGTCTTACCCCTGTGATTCTAACTTACATTCTACATAGTTCATGTTCACAAGTTTCTCAGGACTCACTTGGGCTGTGCTCTTGTAACGGGTTTGACCCTTGTGTATGGGTGGCACCATAGACACGAGATATACGGAAATAAGGGTAAATTTATTTATAAAAAATGAGGAAGGAAAGGGTTAAAAAGGAGGGAGGAAGGATAAATGGGGAGGAAAAGGTGTGCATGTGCTTGTTTGTTGGCAGTGCCCAATGTGGGCACACAGCTGGCGAAAGGTGGCGGTAAGCAGAGTGGCAGACTGGATCATGCGGAGGTAGCGTTCCTTATAGCCTTCCCCCTAATACGACGACTACAGGCGGGAGTCTCTCCTGGACGTCTGTCGGCTGGGCGGCTTTCCCGGCTGTGATCAGGGGCCAGAGTTCTCTCTGTGGCCTTTTCCTCTTCGGCGGCAGGGATGCGAAGGCGGGCTTTTTGCCGGAGTGAAGGCGCCACGGGAGCTCAAGCTGCCACAGGAGCTCGAGCTGCTTTTTCCCACACTGTCCTTGTGCGGAGATCAAAGGGCGGCATTCTGGTCTCCTCTCTAAAGTCTCTGGGGCGCATAACATCGCCACGCTTTAATAAATCCCCGGACTAAACTCTGCACTTCACTTTTATAATGCGGAGAAAGCCTGAGGTCCATTAATGTTAATTATCGCCAGCCGGCTCGACCTGGCTGCCCTGCCCCCTTCGCGCACCTGCAAAAGGGGTGGCCGCCTACATAGGGAGCCTACAGAGTGAGCGAGGAGCCATAATGAGCACACCCATCACAGACGCATGCCGTGACAGCCCTCAAGCCTATGACCACAACAAAGCTGTGCTGATATCCAGCACAACAGCACTCGCATTTATGTGATAATGCTAAATAAAAAAAAAATAACTTAAGTTTTGGTCCCCAACAATTATTTAGTGTACAGTATCATTCTGGTCACCTGTGCATGCCGGGGCACTTATAGGCTCCCAGTTTCATATGTAGAAAAGCATATCAGTCAGGATACTGAATTCTTGTAACTGCTTAGAATGTAGAAGGTGTTATTTACTGTACTTCAGAGCTAGAGAAAAATATTCCTCCTCTGTTATATTCCCAGCAGAATAAATGTCTGACAGTGGGCAGAACCGCTTTGTATATCAACAAAAGCTACAGTATATTCGGATTATGTGGTTTGAATGTGTAAACACCTTATCACATAAGCGTCCATGTAAACAGTTAAGCTGGAATCACTTATTGAAATTATTTAAATTAGATAAAGAAAATTTTGTACATGTAATTGTAGCTAATGTTAAAACTATTATACAAATAAACTTATTATGAAAAATATTAAGACCTAGAAGCCTAAAATATAATTCCTGTGTATTGCTGGGCATTTGGCAGCTCATATAAAATCTCAAGTACATGTTTTAGTTTTTGCAATTCATGTTCAGATTTTCTTGATAAGCTCACCACATCAGGATGCAGCTATATGTTAGTGATTAATTACAGACAGTGTTTACCTGTCTAATCCACTAAACACACATCTGTACAGACAAACCTTTTGGGAACACTATTTAGCCAAAGCTCTGCTTTTTTTTCCTTTGGGTCTTGTTCATCTATCTAAATTCATACTCTTACGAAACTCAAACATCCAGAACCAGATGTCGCAAATGAAGTCAGTTGACTACCTGAATGTATTGAATGACCAGAATATCCTATGAATGGATTTTCTTCCATGATGGCATGTGCATATTCCAGGACAACAAAAGCAACTATAATAAACAATCACGCTCCACTTGTGAAAGAGATGTTCTGGGAAAATGAGGAATCATTTTTACATGAATGGACCACCTTAGAGTCCTGACCTTAACCCCACTGAATATATTTGGGATATGCCGGAGAAGACTTTATTGAGTGGTGTATTACAGAGTAGAATGTGTGTTTAATAAAAAAATAATAAAAAAATGTATATATATATATTCTCACAAATACAACTACCGAACATTCTCATCAATCTCAAGTCTGAAATGTTTAAGGGCATTAAAGATGCCATACCACCCACACTGCTCTATATGCACACCATCAGTTTGCATATACTGTAGAGCAAATAGATTGACAAAGGATGGAGTGGCTATTGTGCTCCATTCTATTTTAGAACATCAGGAACACAAACATGTGCATGCTAGGTTCTCCTTTGTTGATTTTAGTTTGGTTTAACACCAAACTAAGCTTTGTAAGCTTGGACTAAGCACTGTATTGATGAGGCCTGTATTGATGTATTGTGTAATTGGACTATGGACTTTCTAACAAATCACTTACATTGTGTGCGAGTAGACAACGCATATCATCCACAGTGTGTATTGACACGGGGGGTCCCTTTTCCTTATTTTGAATGGCCAGTTTGCACTTTTTTTTTCTATATAGCATCTGCAATACTGTATTAATTTATTTATTTCCACTTACTACTGTTTGTGTTAATCTGTTGCTGCTGTAACATTATAATACAATCATTAATAAATACAATAATTTCCCTCATGATTAATAAAGTCTATCTATCTATCTATCTATCTATCTATCTATCTACCAGTGATGAGTCCTTCCTTACTCAGAAAGGAGGTGGAACATCTGGCAGCATGGTGTGATATACACAACCTAGCCCTCAATATCAAGAAGACTAGGGAGATAATTGTGGATTTTCACAGAGATAAAACAACCATTCACTTACCACTTACTGTCAGAAATGAGATGGTATAGAGGGTCACCAGCTTTAAATTTCTCAGCCTAACTGTGACAGAGGACCCAATGTGGGTAATACAGTTTTTTTTCCATTGGTTTGGCTCATTTCTTAAAACAGAAATTACATTCTCAAAACTCTAAGATCATTTGGCAAAACACTCTTACAGTTTAGCACAACACTATAGCTCACCTGCAAAAGCTCATATCTCTTCCAAAACTGTTCACTCAGGCTTCAATCTAAATCCCTTTCTCATTTAAACAGTCAGTGTCTCCAAAATGGCAAAGATCCTTCTCAATAGCTTTGGCTCATTTCTCGACACAGATCGGACATTCTCATCATTCTTGGTGCTTTTGTCAAAATAAACCTGGATGGTTGATCACAACAACATGGTTCACCTGCAAAAGCTCATATCTCTCCTAAAACAGTTCACTCATGTGTCAAAACTACATTTCTTTCTAATCTGAATAGTCAGTGCCCCCAAAATGCATCGTCCCTTTGGCATTGTGTGAGTACTGCCATACAAAATGTTTAGATGTTTTGTCACTATGGCAGAGGACCAACAATATACAACAGAAAAGAGTAGCCTCCAAGGTTTGACATCACAGATTGCACTCACACTACCAAGGAAATTATAACCATTTTTTATTCACACGCAAAGAAAGTTTCATACATATGTAAAAAGAAAATGTACATTACAGTAATAAATTGTATAAACACAAAATCAAAAAACAAGGACTTATTCAGTGGTCGCTGTACTCATTCTCCCGCTCTTGTCCACTGTCTTCACCCTCCTGATTATTTACACGCTGTTGTCCGTCTGGCCACAGATTCTCGTCCACATCACAGCGGATACTTTCTCTTGCGATGCAACGAGGGAAGAAACGGCGTGCATGCCGCAACCATCCCCTGCATTGATCTCCTGTAATGTCGTCACACGCTGCGTCCATAGCATGGAGCAGGGACGGCTGATCCTGAGCATGATGCTCATACACTCTCCACCTCCAAGCAGAGAAAAACTCCTCTATCGGATTGAGGAAAGGAGAGTAAGGTGGTAGGAACTCCATGACCATCCTTGGATGCGTTGCAAACCAGCCCCTAATGAGTGGGCTATGGTGGAAATTGACATTGTCCCACACAATTACATAAATGGGTAGGTGAGGCCCTATGAGACCTCTCTCATTTTCAGGGATAAAATCGGTATAAAGGCGATCCAAGAAGATGAGGAGCTTGTGTGTGTTGTATGGGCCAAGACTGGGGATGTGAGTGGCCACACCATTTTCAGAAATGGCAGCACACATAGTTATATTGCCCCCTCGCTGACCTGGGACATCCACTGTGGCCCGGTGGCCAATAATATTACGGCCACGTCTTCGGCCCTTGGCCAGGTTGAAGCCAGC
>JAOVVB010029375.1:0-15672 GCA_028570985.1 Heterobranchus longifilis
TACTTTAATCAATTATTATGGTTTATTGACTTACATAACCTTTTAGCTGAGGTTGTACAGATTTTAGGGATGTGAAGCACTTGAAGATACTCCAAGAAATTACATTACAAAATTACAAAAAATACAAATGGAGGCATTGGTGGATCATTTCTATTGCAGAGTTCAAAGGGTTAAATCTCCAGCTGGTCTATGAGCACTGAATAATGGGCTACCCATTGCTACTTACAGTTAGGATGGGTTAAAGGCTGAAGACACGTTCAGGGTTTTGGGTATGACGTATTTAGTAAATAAAGTGATAAAACAAAACTGAAAAGAGCTGACTTAATGCATATCAACTCTTCATTGAAGTGCAGTGTGTGAGTAGTACGAGTGTGTAATAGAGGGGAACCACAGAGAAAGAACGAGAGTGTGTAGCAAGGGACTAACACTGTGAGTATCCCCAAACGTGCCTTAGCGCGTGTACATGTGTGCGCACAGTATTGCAGAGTATACCGTATGTGTGATAATCTGTGTGCTTGCAAAGTGCCGCTCACTCTTTGAGGTTAGCCAGAGTGGTTAGTGAATGAGTTGTTTTTTTTGTCTTCCCGTAAGTGGTTGTTTTGTTTTCATTTTGAATGCTCTGCATAAAAGTTCACATATTTTAGATCCACATATGACCCAACCTAAAACAGGTGTGCGCATGTCGCTGTGGAAAAGTGTACAATTCTGTCAAACCACAATGAACAATTAAACTTCTTTTAAAGCACAGTACTAGTGGGTTTTTTTTTTTTTTTTTTTTTTTTTTTTTAAAATGGTATTTGTAGCATTCTGTCTGGGCTACAGCTTTTTTTCTTTTTTAATTCGGCTACCTCTGATGTGTGTGCACAGTCAGCACAGCTGGAGTTATCTGAGTTCATTTTACTAAAGATAAAGGATGCCTCGGCCTGCCATTCATTCTTGTACAGTATGTAGATCAGTAAATATGATCAAGCCTCAATTTGGTTGTGTCAAAGTTTCCACTGTTTATCTTAATTCCAGAGTGTTTTGATAATGCTTTATTTTAGTGGGTGCTTAGTTTCACAGTAACTCCCAAGAAAGGATTTTCATGTGTAACTGTTTGGTACTCATACATCAAATGATCAGTTATAATTGTAAGCTGTAAGTTTTTTTTTTTCTCCATAAAGCCATTGTCTAGATCAATTTAATATGTAAAATATAAATATCTACAAAATAGGAAAATAAATAACATACAAGCATCATAAATGTGTCATGTAAGTTAGTGGAAATTAATTATTTATTTATGACATTCATTCATTACATGGAACTTAATTTACCACAGTACATTAGGGTAGATTTGATGCCTCATAATATATAATCAGTTTTCAGTGGAAGTTCCTATTGTGACATAACTGGGGAATTTTCTGTTGCCATTGATGCACAATTCAATTGTTCAAATAATCAAATAAATGTTACTAAAAAAATGTGAGATGCCTACTTCACCCACATGTGCAGTGGCCGTGATGTATTTCAGTTATCAGCTGGTGATGTATTGCAATTGACTGATAATCTAAGAAGGATATCAAGTCTCAAATGAGAGTCTATTCATTCTAATATAAACAAATATTTGGCATCCTGTCCATGTGCTCCAACAGCGTGCTTCCTTACAATATTGAACTACATAAACAAACTGTAGCACCGCGGGAAGCCGTGCAAACCAGAAGAGACTTCACTGATGCCTCTACAGCTGTAACTGAAATAAGGAAATGGCTGAGATAAACATGGTAGTCACCTGACAAACTAAACAATCACATCGACAATTACACCCCAGTCACACATGCCTGCGTGTCTTCTGTACCATCACGGTTCAACGGTGCAAAGAAAACAAGACATTTCTGATTCTGGGCGGATAGAGACAAAAATGGGCACGGTCAGCACCGTCATGGTGATGATGGGAAAGAAAGTTGAGGATGAAAAAGGGGTCTGAGCGTGAGGTGGCGGATTAGTCATGATGACCCCGTGACTTACATTTTCTCTGCATGCCTCACATGGCAGGGAGTGTCCAAAACCCAGAAAGAACAGCTGAGAAAGCACAACACAGGCACAAAACGTCTCTCTCTCTCTCTCTCTCTCTCTCTCTCTCACCCAGGCACCAAAACATTCCACGTCTCCACTGCCGGGAAACCAAACTTGCTGCTCATGAATGCACCAATGATGGAGGAGCTCATTTAAACCAAACCACATTAAAATGACAACTGTGAAGTCGTACGTTTCTAAATATGCAGACTGATGAGTAGATCCAACATGTATCACTTAATCACGAACCCTCGTAAATACTCGTAAGGAAGAAAGCTATAGCCAGACGGGATGAAACAGGCAGGTGGAAAACTAGGGAAACCCCAGGTGAATCACAAAATCCATGCCAGAACTACAATGCATGTGATGAGGATGACACATCACTTTCTTGTATATAAAAGCCTTCATGTGTAGCTTTTGTTCTTGAAATCCCCACAGTCTAAAATACTAATACAAAGCATTTACATAGAACTTCAAACATTCTTCTTTTTTTCCACAGAACCATCACACTCATCCACACACCTGGACACAAACATGAAGTGAGTGTGTGTCATTTTTGCGTCTATTTGTGCTTCCCTTCAAACTGTTGCTAATTGTCAACAGTTGAAAAACAAAGTTAGCACTCCTATCCACAACTTACAAGTGTTTTTGTGCCAGCCACATTATAATGTGCTCCTGTAAGGATCTGACTTAATTTGGCAAAACCTTGCTTAAAATCTAATTGAATAGACTGTAAAAATATAGCTTATAATATAAGCTTTTATCAAACCCTCAGGCTGTAAGACTCTGTAGCCTCCAGAGACAAAAAAAACTAAACTGAGCTGCAGCACACAGCAGTTTAAGAAAAACACATCCCTCGATGCCAAATTAGCTCATTTATAATATTTTGTGGTTTATCTAACAAATGGCATTCCCTTGCGCATTAGAATTAATTAAATGTAAAAATGTATTACATGTAATGTATTGCATTGAAGTCTTGTGAATGTTGCATTACATGTATTCAATAATATAGTAACCTACATGAAAAAAAAAAAATCACCATTGCTGTGAGGCTTTATTTTTGCTCCCCATTTGCTGGGTTTCATTATGTAGCAATGTGCATAGTGATTTTATTAGAACATAAACTCACCCCTGCTCTTTGAACAAGAAATACAGAGACACGTGGAGACATAAAATCCAGGCCAACAGCAGTTTAAACTGATACTATAAGAACAGTTTTGCATTATTCAGTGAAAAGCCTTAAAAATGCATAATCCAAGAAAGAAATGCCTTTTCCCTTGCCATTGCTGTCACACCTCACCCCATCCCTTATTATTTACTGCTTTTATGTTGAACTAAGAACAACCCAGATGGCTATGCCCTCTCTACTGTCAAGACAGGCTAATCATAAGGAGGGATACTGCAAGCCTGCTTGGTAACCCATGAGTGCCCTTCTTTAAAACTTATCATTGTAGCATATATTTTTTTAATATGGTTCCATAATGGCACTCATCAGCTCAACCCAAATAGGCCTCAGATTAAAAACTCACTGGCGTGTGTCATTACAATTGGCTCCTATTCATATGATTCGAACTATAAGGAATTGGCTGGGCGGACACACAAGTGCACAGAAATAGAAAATGCAAATGATGGATAGCAATCATCTGGAATGGTGAGGTAAATATATGAGTGAGTTGAAGCCCGCACCTTTACTTTGCTGTCCACGTCTAACAATTATGCATCCTGAAATGAATGTCCTAGTCTTATAGTTGTATCTCCCCCAGGTTGGGGATAATCCCAAAGACACTAAAATTATTCACTCGTCTCACTTTGTGGACTCATTCCAAGCATGAGTGAACATTACAAAGAGATTCTGGGTTTACCGAACTGAAGATGCAGTGTGGAGGTGTACAAGAATGTTAAATTACAGTGTCTTATTAATAACATGCCTTGACAGGAATGGGGCAGGTGCTGCTGCCGTCGTCTAGACAACACTAGCCTTTAATCAGGCTGCTCTATGGTAAATTAAGCAGAGCTGAATAGACATGGATTACAGGATGAAAGAAGTGGGTGGGAGGCATGGTCCTTCCCTCTGATAAGTAAGTAAGAGAGGGACAGATGGAAAGAGCAAGAGAAGAAAAAAAGACAAAGAAAATTAGAATGAATCTAACTGTGTTTGAGTATGCGGTACGCACTGGCTCTTGTAGGCACCATTTGTCACTTTAATGCAAATATAAATATGCCAACATGTACAGCAGATATATGGAACAAACCTGGGGGAAGTCTCCATTCCTAGGGAGGTTGAGGCTGGAAAAGTCCACGTCAGGGAATCCCGAGTACATGTCCATGTGCACATCCGGAGTGGTGGTGGTAGTGCTGCTGTTCAAGTGGTATTGCCTGGAGGGGAAAAGACGAAGGTTTAGTTTGTTTAACAGCTTCGTCTCCAAATAAAACTGACACATGCACACATGTATTCTTTGCCCTCATACAGTTGCACAGATTTACACCTTGCAGCAGCCAAGTACAACAACAGCCTTTTATTACTGTGCGATAAGCAGCTCCAGTAGAGAAATGAAAGTGGCAATGAAAAGCATCTCATGTGATCAAGTAGTCAAGTGTCCCAGTCAGAAATGCCATGATCTAACACTAAACTGCATCATGTTTTCAGGAATTCCAATACACAGATAGATATAGATAGAGAACAAGTATTGAGCAAACTTTCTGTAAACATCACAAATAATAATCATTCCATTCTCGAAAAGGGCGTGGGATGAAGTTGAGAACTTTTCTAGTCCTACCCCTAGTCCTATCAATTCCAACACATCACACAAACGTTAACAGGGAGAACACTTTTGGTTTTGTTTGTAGATGTTTTAATTATGGAATGGACTGATGCCAGTGGAGCGAAGCAACTAGCTCTTGGATCTTTCTAAATCAACGTGTCTAAGAATCCTGGTGTTCAAAGCCAACAAAGTAGCAACTGTCAAAGACACAAGAGGAAATAATAGAAACACAGTATGCATCAAGTCAGACAGGCAGAATGATTTAGAGGTTTAAATAAGGTGAGAGAGACAGGGCAAGAGTGAGATGTCTACAGAAAGTCAGAGAACGGAGAACAGCTCCTACCCGCTTTGAGAATCCAAGGTCAAACTTTCATTAGTGCCAATCATTCGGGTCCACTTGTATTCCCAACATGAGATATTTTCAGTTTCTTGCTGAGTGCAAGTCATCATAAAGCAACAACTAACTTCGCTGACAGTGGTAGGCATACACTCAAAATGAAAGCAAAACTAAACCTTTGATAAGGTGCAACTGTAACTGTGCCCTCCCACGTTCCTCTCATCCAATCAAGAGCCAGGGCTCGGGCTCAGAGGGATTGAGTTTGGCCAAAGCTATTCACAGGATTTAGCTCTGGGCCCTTAACCACGGGCCAGAGATCAGTGAGACCGACTGATTTAAGTTCAAAACACAGCAAGAGGATGAAAGGGCAGCCTTGAGCCAGTGTATAGAAGCAGGTCTATGAAAGCATGGTTCCTGTGTTTTTTTTTGTTGCATTTTCCAAACATGCAGCAGAATTCGATATTTAACCGATATTTTTTGGTGCATCAACCTTTAGGTAACCATAAATATCACTGGGTTGTGGTGTAAACATTAGAAGAAATGTGGGTTTTCACTCCTAAAAAAAGAAATCATAAATACACAAACTTTTTGGGGATATCTGCTATAGTTCTGTTTTTCTACAATCTAGCAAATAAGAGGTCAAAAGTGACGATGACATTGGAAAAAGACAGATTAACTGTTGTAATTATGACGAGTGGTGAATAGAAATGAGAAATTAGGAGTCATGAGATCATACAGGTAAAGAATTGGTTTAGTTCTCAGAAAGATCATAGTAGTCCACAGTGGAAATCCCCTGCCTGGCCCTTCCAACAGTGATACGACAGTGATATTATTACAGCAGAAGTCTTGGCAGGCGGGCATTAGCTGCTTTCCAACAACACAAAGCTGGTTCGGGGCTCTCAGCCAAAAAGGAGCTGATTGACTTACTGTTTGTGGACATGAAGCCTTCCCGTACTACGCTGCCTGTAGCCGTGTACGGATCCTCTTTTGTACCTTGGTATTGTTCCACAATCTCTTATTTGAGGCTAAAAACATACCAGCCAGTTTAATTTTACACTTTACAAATATAGAGGTTTTTAAAACATGTTTCTTGATAGACGGTCTGCCTTATTTGTTACCAATTTTATAATACGGGGACTTGAAGTGTTGGAACAACTGTAATGTTTCAAGCATTATAATGTGGGTCAGTCATAAAAGTTTTATATTGCGGTTCATCGGGAGTGCTGCTCTTCAAAACACTCTTAACTGGCAACTAAGCAACATCCTTTCAACAAACTAACTCGCAATAAAATGGAAAATAAAGCCCAAACTGAAAATAACAAAATTATTCTTTACACCTGATATTAGCAGGGATATTGAACAGGACACAGATTTACTTTAAGTAATGTTAAGACAAAGACAGACATACTGTCTAAAAACCTCTATTAGGAGCAAAAGCAAAGGTTTAAAAAAAAAAAAAAAATATATATATATATATATAGACTAATAGCTATCTTGTCCTCCTATTCAAGTAAGCAGCAGGATTATGCCAAGTTTTCTGCAATTTAAAACAGAAACAGATCAGTTATTAAAAGATAAAGGTTCTGTAATCTGTGAGGAAACATAATCCCATCAGAATGAGAATCAACAGCATAATGCTACTTCTGTAGAAATACGTTTAAGGATATAACCGGATGCCCTGTGGCTCCACAGTAAACAACGACACCCGATATTAACCAACTGCTAAAATTCCTCAGAAGGACTCTTCCTTATACAGCCAACACAATCATGAAGTAAACTCTCATACTCAACAGTGTGCAAGAAGTGAACTTTGACTCATGACAGGCGATGGTCACAATCTCTCTCAGTCTTTCTGTCTTGTTGACATTAATGCCATAATCAGAATAAAACTGTATGTTTTTCTCTGTTATCAGCTGGTTGAACAACGTAGAATGAAAGTGAAAAGACAAGCAAAACACGAATAAAGGGGGTTGTGTTATTTTACAGAGGTGTCTATGGGTGTGCATCACCAAATGAAATCACACAATATTACACAACACAGGTGGGCTGGGATGTCGACTGGCTCTTGATTGATAATGGCACACCCTCTACTGCCGGCATGTCCAAAGTCCGGCCCGGGGGCCAAATGCGGCCCTCGGACAGACTTTAAACGGCCCCTAGCTTGTCTCTGAAAATATATTATATGTATATCATACAGTTTGTAGACATGCAGTAGGAACTACGCAAGCTGAGCTTTTTTTGTTTGGGTGCACGTACATGTATTAGTATGGCACTTACAATACAATTGCAGTCTCAGGATTGCAACTGCCCCCCCCCCCAGGTATTTTCACACTATCTAATCTGCCCTCCAGGTATTTTCACATTATCTAATGTGGCCCCCATCCAAAAAAGTTTGGACACCCCTGCTCTACTGTGTCTCTCCTCCCACTGTGGCAGGAAACTGCCAGTTAGCCAGCGCAGAGAAACGTTCCTCGCCGTGCACCAACACCACAATAACGCCCTCTGGAATTAGCAATATATCAGTCTTGGAACATGAATATGAAGAGACCCCATGTGAGGTCTCAACCCCACGTTAGAGAAACTGCCTTGAATCATGCAACACAGAGCAGTATTACGCATAGAAAAGAACACCTCTTTGACACAGTCTCAGCAAAAACTGAACATCAGCTTTTAGAATAAATGCTACCTTTCACAAGGCTAGTAGAAGGTGTATTGCATTATGTTGTCCAGGAGTTGCTGTTATGACGTCTACGTAGGCCCGTCACAATAACTACGTTATCGAAGTCAGCAAAAATGGTCGAGGTCATGTCCATATACCGTACGATATCGCCTGTTGTGTTGTGCATGTTTGTTTACATAAGAATGTCAACAACATTTTAGCCAACATGATGCCAGAATAAACAGCAGGGTTTTCCCTCCTATTATACTTGAGCCAAATGGACTCGGTTTTAAAGCCGTAACTCCACAGCTCCGGTGTGGGAACATTTTAGGTTTCAGCTGAATAATGAGAGAGGAGATCCCATTACCGTTAACAAGCCGGTGTGTCAACTTTGTTTAAAAACAGTGGCAACAAAAAGTGGCAGCTTGTTGTTATTTATATTTAATGTACAGCTAATATATTATTACTTTGTACTTTTTGTTAACAAAATGTCCTAAATCCTCCCACGCGATACGCCCTGCTGGTGAAACTCCTCGCTGTCAGGTGAAAAGAAGCAGCTGGTGACTTCACACATGTCGGGGGAAGCATGTGCTGGTCTACAACTCTCCACAGATCAGGAGAGGGGGTGGAGCAACGACTGGGACAGCTTAGCCAGGGGCATTGGCCAAATACAATTGGGGAGAAAACGGGAAAAATCAGAGAAAAAACAAAACAAAAAGAAAACAAATGTCCTAACCATTGAGGAGCTGGATTGGCAGTAATGACTCTGTGTATTTAAATGCATTTTTTGGAAACAAAGCGTGAATGTCCGTTTTATGTTTTGCTTGTGTGGTTTTACTTTATTTATGTTTTATTTATTTAGGATATTTTAATATTTTTTTCTTAAGCTTACTATTAAAACTTAAAAGTGCATTGCTCTTTGAAAGGGTGCATTTGCATTATTATGCTGTTACATTATCATTGTATCAGTGTCAGAAAATGAGAATATATTTCTAGTTTCTAGTTATCGTGACGGGCCGATGTCTCCGCTCCAGTGTTGTGACCTATAATAGCAGTGTTCCTGTTCTGCTAACTCTAATCAGAGTCTCTGTGACATTTTTATCGCTACTCATAAGAACAGTTTCTGCTGCATAGAGGTGAGTAGGCACGTCAGTCAGTGCATCAATCAGTGCAAACAGCACTGGCCCATTCACATTTTCCCCTCACTGGTGCCATGTGACCTATTCACTCCTCTGTTTGTTCTCAATGTGAGCTGACAACTACAGGCTTTAAAGTACATTACATCATGACTCTATAGTGCAAGTCAGTAAGCAGCTGTCTGTAGATAGCGGAAGAACAGAGGAGCGAATGCAGGCAGGGTCATGTGAAAAAGAGAAATACTGAACTGAGTGAAGAAAACTGGACTTGCAGAGACAGAGACGCAAGAACTGGAGCTTTTAAATCCTCTGTCCTGTTTACTTGATCAAACAGAGACAAACTTTTTAAGTGCTGCAGCAAAAATGGCTACAAAGAGTGATCCTGGTTATTTGTTAAAAGAACATGTCTGGTCACTCTGGGATAAACATTTACTGACAGAGAATAGTGCTGAATTAACACCCTTTTCAAACCACAGGACATTGCTCTTGCTAGATGAGGGCCTTTACGACACAATACTGACGTCTCAGGGTGCTATTCCATCACACCGATCTTGTTCTAAACCACAGACGCATCATGATTTTGATCATGATGCGTCTACATTGTAATATGGAGAGTGAAACAAGGGTCTTGTAAAACCAGCTTGATGTCAGAAAAAATTTTACTTAGAGTGAACCTGAAAACCACAGGCCGTGCTCTCACGTCATCTGCCGCTTGAACTTTCAAAGAAACGCAGCGCAGACAGCAACAGCAATACAGAAATGCCGCTACTTTACCAAACACACCCTGAGTTGTAGTATGACTCAGGTTTGGTGATCTCAGTCATGTTAGAAATTTTGACTCAAAGAGCAAGAAATCTCGTCTTTAAAATAAGAATAGAAAGAAAAAGTGTGATAGATACAGTGTGTGCAAACCCACACAAATCTCTAATTTAATCCACACACATTCCTTATATTTGCATTGGTTAAGACAATATCATGCTAGTAAGCAATTAAGAGAAACAGTTGTTTAAGGCTACATCCACGTTACTCTGTTTTCATTTTAAAATGCATATTACCTTGCATGACAGCTGGATTCTTGCGATATCATGACATCACGCGAGAATCGCGGATTTCTTCATCGCACAAATCCATCACGCCAGGCTCCAGTACAAGCATTTGGGTCTGGACACAATCTGACCGGAACAATCAGCATCCTGTGAGGAGCTGCTCGTAGCTACGGTCGTGGTTTAGGTGTTCGTTCAAAACAACAATGCCGGCTCCACGATCCGTGAGGAGTTAACGGTACCGGCAGGTACGGGTGTGGTTTAGGTGTGTGAGCTGCTCATTCAAAACAACAATGGCGGCTTTGTGTAGATGCTGCAATAGCACACTAGCTTCGGTTATATCAGAACTGGAGAATATTTCTTCATTGAAAGAAGAGCAAAGAACGACTGAAGGATTTTCTGCACGTCTGACTGACAGACGGTTCATCCAATCACCTGCCAGGTATTTTTTTGAAAGCGCTTGCCCTTTTCCAAACTGTTTCTTATTACGGCTCCTCAGATGGAACTGTGAAACAACCATCTGACCAGGTTAAGACCAGGATCCAAGCCCTGCTAAACTGAAGCGGTTTAAGAAAGCGCATGTTGACCAATTCAGGTAGATGGCTCAGCTGCATCTTTCAGCTACACTGACAGTGTATTGGGCTGTGATCGCTGTCAAAGCGTATCTGGGTGCACAGCAACCATGTGGCTCGACGGATGCAATGTAGACACAGACGAGGACTGCAGCTGCTTCTGCTCTGTTGACGTGCTGCTAATGCTACAATGCCGGTGTAGACAACATGTTGCACAGCCTTTGAATTACACATTCTCTCACGCACACACATTTCATGTGGGAGGAAAGAGACAAACATCTCTCATTTAGCAGTGAGGTCATTAAAACAGAGAAGAGTTGCAAGATGTTGAGATTAACCCCCTTAGTACGGCTGTCACCGGGCCACCCGCTGCAGGAAATGAAGGAGGTCTGATAACGAAGACCATCCACAATGATGTGAGCCGGTAGTGTAGCGTCAGGTTAAAAGTGATGTATTGGCCTGATTGTGTTAGGTCACTTCGGGTGTCAGGAATGCAAAAATGGGATTCAATAATATCTAATAATTCATAATCAAATCAACATAAGAAGTGTCTGAAAACTTCAGGCCCTGTTCAAACACTTTAAAAGCAATTTCATAGAAAGGATAAAACTTTAACCTTTAGGGTGAGCACAGAATTACGGTGCAGACAAGATTTTTTTATTGCAGAGCATCACATTAATCACTGGACACAAACACATCCTCAAATTTACTCTGAGTGAAGCAGCATCACTCACATTCCTGTTCAAGCCCTGACACACAATTATACTTCTGTTTGAACATTTCTGAATATAAATATATATCTAGTGAATGAGAAGGAGTCTCTCCTAGGACGGAGGTATATCTAGTAACTTTTATATCTTATATTACTCAGATGGTAAGATACTTTCTTTTACAGAATACACAACTCTGAATTTATGGCATCGGTCCTGTATAATATTAACATAGAGAATGACTTGATTTTAATGCATTTATCTTTGCAACAGTCTGTGTGTCCTATTAAGGATAAAATAAATAAAACAGAGAGGAGTGTGTTTGTTTGCCATGTGGATGTGGCTGTCACGCAATAATGCATTAGTCAACTATACACACTATTAGCTAAATATTCACAAGTCACCTTCAACACAAACACCATACTTGTAATAACTACATATAACTCTGTATTACTTGAGATTCTCGGGGCTAATGGGACATTTTGTCAGCTCATGTGTGAAACTTGTATGGGTAGTTATTGCCTAATTTGCAACTGTACATTGAGGGTTGCAACAGTTTGCAGCCCTCAATCTAAAGACCTGCTGTGAGTACTGAATTTGTTATGGATCATTCTCAGCCACCATGTAAGAACTACACAGTGGGCACTTCAAACGTACTGTCTTCACTTGTCATGTTTTCAGCTGATATACTGTCCTGTAATTCTCAGCTCATGATACTGCAAGGTATTGTTAAACATGTGTGTGAGTTTGTATTCACTTACTGGTTTCCAGATTGCATAGGGCAGTGTATGCTGTATCCAGCCTGCTGAGAGTAGGATCCCCAGGAACCAGAGGAGGAATATATTGAACTCTGAAACAGAACAAAATCAAAATCAGTCATGTTACAAAAAAAAAAAAGCACTTCATCCGTATTTTCACTATGCATCCCTAGTGGTTTCTAGACAGGAAGATAGTTCCAGTTTAAGGAGCTGAGGTTTTGGGAAATTCTTATGAATTTTGAAAGTGGTGCTGAAAGAGCAATGAGGCAATTTCTTTGGTAGAGATCACTTTCAGTTTAAAACTGAAGCTGGCTTTATCCACATAATGTTTCAATACTGTGAGCACCAAAATAACTAAGATTCCATTCACCAGAATACTGAAGTGACAGTAGAAATCTCAGGGCAGTTCACTTAAAAATAAAACCAAACAATGTGGAGACGTAGACACTACTAGAGATAAGTGAGAACACTTGGGTGACACAAATAATATGAATATTTGGCCTCATCTACATTGGTATTGTAAATAATTCATAAGCAGCTGTGTCTGGCAATTAATACCACAGGTAAGATCACTTCCTTTCCCACACATTTCTAGATGACTGTTCTGCAGAAGTCACATACACTGGTGCTCAGAACAGTAAATATTTGAGGTGTTGTGTCTTTCGGTTTACAGTAGATACAGCTGAAGTGGCTTTACCCATGATGCTGTATATGATATAGTGAGGGAAAGTGAAAAGAAAAGGGCCAATATGTTCAACCTAGTTTAACTGTCATTCAACACAGTTTTAACCAACACTCCAATATAAGAATGCATTGTTCTGTACTATTACATACTTACACAACATGCAGTTAATACATTTAAGCACAGTCTTTTGGGATTGATCCCTAGCACTATTCAGAAAATATTCTACTAAGATTTTCAACAAAATGCTACACATATCCTGTAATAGGGATTCTACGGTGAGGACATTTTCCCATTGGTTAATAAACTCGTAACAACGCTGGTGTTACTGATTGCACCGCAAACGCACCACGGCTGTGTCTTGCCTCTCATTTCATTTTCCCCCCCATTTAATTTAATTTATTTAATAGCACATAAAAAAGAACATTAAACAGAACAATATAAATAACAGCAGAATATGCAGAGGAGGCCAAAAGCCTAAAAGGCCTATCGTGGGTCTCCCCTAGTTTTTAATAAAAAAAAATAAAAATAAACTCAACACAATTCGCAGCCGGCTCACAATCTAGTTTCTGGTCTATTTTCTCCACGAGCTGTGAGTGAATCTGACAAGAAAACACACTGATAATAAATTATAAGCGATGCAAATATATTATATATGATACAAATGATCAGATTCTGCACTTTTGCTTTTCACTTTGACACCAAATCCTCCGTCATCATCTTGTCGGTAAACTCTCTGTGACTCCTGCTCTGTGCTGCGGCTCTGCTGCTGCTGCTGCTGCTGCTGCTGTACAGAGCAGACGCTTTCATGTGGGCGCCGATATGTAAAAATTAACTAAAAGGGTTTTCTAGAAAAAAAGCAAAACGACACTTGGGTCAGTAGGCAACAAATAGAATCGGTGCATGCCAAAACTCTGTAACACCGACTACAGCAGCAAGCCTATCCTATAAGAGCAAGAGGTAAATTAAACTACTAGTTTACTTTAAGGAATTTATCTGACTTCTGTAAAAGAGAGCTAACATAAAAGGGAGTGATAAAAAAATAATTGCATTTGTATATATAGCACAGGCACATGGACATGACTACAAGAAAAACAAAACATGGAAGTTAATTGAAAATGCATATGGTGTCTGGATGAATGCAAATAAAATCCCATAGTATACCTCCATGTTAGAGGAGGCCACAGAGAACAAGCTGCTGTCCAGCTGAGGGCCTTCTGGATGCAGGTAGTTCTCCCCGTCCATGGCCAGCGCTGAGGGGAGGGTGGGCATCAGACCGCAGCTTCACACATGACCACCAGCTGACTTAGGCTATGTACCCTCCGACCGCCACCCACGTGCTGGCTGTGTCCGAGATAGTACTTCTAACAAGGGCAAATGCTTTCCATGACCTGAGGAAGACAGCAGATATGGAGGGATGTAGAGGAGAGGCAGGGAAGGACAAAGAAACATTAGAAGATTTGCAGGGAATTTGTTAAAGTTCCTTTTGCCCCCCTGTCCGTTAAAAACCTTAACCTAAAATATAGGTAGGCTGTAGCTTATCACTGTTATATATTGTGCCATGTGTGTACTTTCTGATGTAACTGGGAATGTGTAATTGATTAATGTAGTTGTTGTCTTTTTTTACTGTTGTTTTGCTGTGATTTGTATACTACAGACACTGTGTTTCCCATTGGGACAATAAAGTCTGATCTTAAAGCAAACATAGTGATCAATACCACATCATAATTTTGGATGTGTATAAAAACATGTGGAAAAAGTCACTGAATTAGGCAAATTCTAAATTCCGACTGTAATTTAACCGATCAGCAAGAGAGAGTAGGCAAGAGTAGCAATAAATATCAAAGTGTGGCTAATCTCATTAAAAAAAAAAAAAACTTTTCCACCTGCAGTACCCTCATTAAAGAACACAGTGAATGACCTGTAACATTGCCGACTATGGAAAGAAGATAAAAGTACACTTAATGTAAACTGATTATCATAGGCTAAATTTAAAATGTTGTATAACACTTTAAGTTTAACAAAGAGTAAACATAGAGAAAACAAAAACATAAGACGACATTGATCCAGACATGTAAACTTCTGAAGAGTTCAAACTGTATGGAAATAAAGAACATAATAAAATGAGAATAAATGTTTTACAGTGTTAAATCAATCATTTTAGAATATGAAGCAAATCATTTTCCTTTTCAAGACTGATTCTAGTTGCATTTGTCACCACCACACAAACTGAATTCAGATCTTATTCATAATGCAGTGTGAGCTTATATTTATTGACAGCCCTCATTAGTTGGCTGTCATCTGACATCACTGAAGGTTCAACATTCATCAGAGGACCAATTAAAGTCCCGACAGGAGGTCTACAACACAGCGAAACAGGCTGGGATGCAGAGGAACAGGCCTATACAGGTATAGCAACTGGTTATCAATGTATAGTGGTATTTGACATAATATCCAGTCAATATTATGACTGGCATGACTTAAGCCACCTTCATATAATAAGAGCAAAACCATGAGGTAGGGCACAAAGCACAGCGCAGGTATACGTCATCATTGCTTCTCTCATTTGATGAGATTTGAAAGGTCAGCACAACTAGGTCAAAGTTGAAATAATTTGAACTTTGAGCACAGCGCACGGAAGGGTAGTGCTCCGTCAAGTCCGGCGGCTCTGCTTTTCCCATAGGAAAACAATGGAATGGCCAGCACAGAACGTTTTTACAGCCCATCATGTGTAGTGGGCTTTACTCCTTGTTGGTGCAGATTGTTTTATTTTATGTTATGTATGTTGAAAACCTAGACTAAATGTTGATGCACTTAAACTGCACAGAATTATTCATTTTCACAATCATAAAGCGTCAGGCAGCACTAGATTACATGCACAGCACTGACTCTGTGTGTGTGTGTGTGTGTGTGTGTGTGTGTGTGTGTGTGTGTGTGTGTGTGTGTGTGTGTGTGTGTGTG
>JAOVVB010029394.1:0-15672 GCA_028570985.1 Heterobranchus longifilis
ATTGCCACCCCACTTTAATGTGAAGAGCTCCAAAGGGGCACTGTGGTTGATTTTAAAGTTTCATGTGCTTGCTCAGCAAATCACAATGAGCCTTTTTACTTGTTTGTGGGTTGGCCTGAGACACACAGACAGCCACTCCCAAGCTTCATCCACCAGCTGTCACAGAGCTAGAGGTGATTTTCTACCTTCACAATGAAAATACATATCTGCACACAACTTGTAATGTTTAAATGCCAGTGACACTGGATACCGTCAGATTTACAGTTTAAAATCACCCCACCTCTCTTTCTGTCAATCCCTGCTAAAGTTACGACCGGCGAGGAGACAGATGCTGAGCAAAAGCAAAAAGTTCAAAACTGTCCTGTCAGTTTGGACAATAATTAACAATCTCAAAATTGTTAAAATTACCTGATTAAACAACTTCTGAAATGTGTACAAATGCAAACCCTGGAATCTAAATGTGTAAATCTCTAACGCTTCCTGTTAGTCAGGAATCAGGACTTTCAGGAGCTCAACATTAGAGCTCCATGATGATGAGACTATAGCTTTATTCAGTTTAGTGTATTTGAGTCTTATTAAGGTTAGGGTTAGCCCTAACCCCTAACCCTACATTTCCTAAATCTGCAGTTGGCTGTTTAAGTTAGCACCATCAGCCTTTTTACTTGTAACTTCAGCTGGTTTATGAACTTGACTGAGCTGTTTGAAACCAAAGTGATCAGATGTCTGACAAGAATTCTCCTAATAATGAGGTTGTGGACATAAATAATAATACAAATAGTGAAATGATGAAATGTTGGTAACTGTGAATAAAACTGTTTCCTGTTAGAGTGGCTGTTGTGGAAGTTCAAGACATAGGCTAATTGTTAAATCTTTTAGAGCAGAAGACAAATAATTGATAATACTAATGATATTGAAGCACTCAGCACTATATCACTGACAGTGATGTCAGAGGACACGTTATTGTTGTTTAGCTCTTAACATCAGTGGCTGAAACTCTTCCTTCCAAACATACAATATGTGTCTACTTACCAACAACAAGCTCAACAAATGAATTTGTTTTGAGGTGTGGAATATAGCATTCATATGTTCCTTCATCAGACAGTTTCACTTTGGAGAGTTTCAGTGAAATGTTTCCTCGCTTCAGTTCTTGGATGGACAGTGATGTTCGTCCTTTGTAAGATGGATGTTTAGTCTGAATGAGGTCCTGACCATCACGCCACACAAAGACAAATTCAGAGTCCAGGTCAGATCTCTTCCACTCCAACGTCATGGCAGCAACGTCCAACGCAGGTTCCAGGTGACATGGCAAAATGACATCATCACCAACATTTGCCACTATTGGCTGAGATGGACCAATTAACTGCCCTGGAAAGAAATAGATACTGGTATGTTCATTAATTCATGCAGTATGAAGTAGGTACATCTGTTCACCACGACAGGCTCTATGTCCACCAATAAACTGTGTTAATATCAAAGACTCTTTTAAATTGCCACCCCACTTTAATGTGAAGAGCTCCAAAGGGGCACTGTGGTTGATTTTAAAGTTTCATGTGCTTGCTCAGCCAATCCCAATGAGCCTTTTTACTTGTTTGTGGGTTGGCCTGAGACAAACGGACAGCCACTCCCAAGCTTCATCCACCAGCTGTCACAGAGCGAGAGGTGATTTTCTACCTTCACAATGAACATAAACATCTGCACACAACGCCTTGAAATGTTTAAATGCTGGTGGATGTCATTGAAAAGATGTATCACTTTGGTGAAGTGTTTGACAATTTAAGATTGTATTTGTGTATGAGCAGTAGTCGATTTGTTAATTTTTAACAGGGGGGAAGGCCCAATGGGAGTTACCAACTATATAAGCTATAGTTTAGAGAATATTATAGACAAATGAAAAAGAGCAGGACTGAGAGAAAAGGGTGCAATTAGAAATATGTCTGCTACTTCAACACCATGGACACTGCCATGGATTTATCAATACATAGCACAGTCAGACTACTGATATTTCAGAGCCATGGTCAGGGCCATAGATTCTAACTTACTGATATTTCAGAGCCATGGTCAGAGCCATAAATTCTAACTTACTGATATTTCAGAGCCATGGTTGGGGCCATAGTTCCTAACTTAGTGACATTTCAGAGCCATGATCGGGGCCATAGAAACTAACTTACTGATATTTCAGAGCCATGGTCGGGGCCATAGATACTGTTACAAACCTCAGTCAGATAAAGGATCAATGAGTCAGGCTGACGAGACTAACATATCCAACTAAACAACCCCTCTGCCCTGCACTCTCTGCTACTAATGGATGAGGGGGTGGCAGGTATTTTGGTCATTTTGCTACCAAGATGGATGACACCCTGCCTCAAATCGCCCACTGTGTATGAGTTACCTCTACAAGAATGTGTTAGAAGAAGAAGAGATAAAACCAAAACACTGAGGAGTCTGAGTGGAGATTGAAAGGACAGTCCATCCCTCTGGGGAAGCAAACCAGATTTCTGAAAATGAAACAGATCATACAGTGTATGGGAAAAATATTTGGGGTTGAAGTCCAGGCAAATTAACTTTTCCAGTCAAAAATATTCATTACTCACAAGTCAATATAGCCAGGCTTGAACATATAAGATATCTGTCTGTCTGTTTGTTAAATCATACTCTACCCCGTGGTCCCCTTTTTGAGTTCAAATAAAGGCCTACATCTGTAAGACAGCCTGGACAATGTGTCCATGTAATGGAGTTTTACTTTCAATTCTTTCACTGCCGACGGTCCTATAGAGTTGTGTAGATATCCAGGTGTAAATCATTCTATCCTATCTACTGTGTATTGTGCAATTGAGATAGTGTTATACTTTCACTTTTGTAAAAAAAAAACCCAAATATGATTATTTTGAGTATTTAATAGTGTTTTGAAGCTGCAAAATGTGTTTGATGATTCAGCCCTTTCTTTTACATGTGCAAAAAAAAGTCTTAAGATGATAAACACACCCATTAACCCCAAATGTTAAAAACCGGTTCAAATAATCCAAGAATTTAGGGCTGATTGAATTCATTATAATTAGATTAAAATTACAACAAACAATTGAACTACGGTTCATCTATATATACTTTGACATTGACACAAAGGCTTTCAAATAGACCTAATCTGGTACAATGTACAGATTTAGTTAAAAGAAATGAAAGCTATGAATGCAGACCCACTAAAAAAATGAAGTTAATCTAAACATGTAGAATAGGGAAAACATTAATCAGACGTACCTGTTGCATGCTATCAGTCATTTCAGGACTGCACAGTCCACAGAGACTGCACAGAGTATATAAATCATTGATTGGCTCATGATTTACTTTCCGCAAACGTCCAAGGAGCCATTCTGTGTTTCTCCATGAATTATGTTAGTTTCTGGGTGGAAGAGCAGGAAGTTACATCCATTTTATCCACATTAATACAAAAGCCTTCATGTTTTCCCAATAAATTAATTTATAGAGAATATTATTCTACAAGTTGAGTTAAAATTAATGTGCAAAGCAAATTCACAGTAGACCTCGGACATCGTGACTGTTTAATTACAGAATAAAATCAAAATTTGGCAAAGTATCAATTAATGTATCAGTTACACTAAAAAGAAAAAACATGTATGCATTTAAATAATCTTAACTTCACTTAGAGTGTTGAACAGTTGAACTTTGAGCCTGTTGCTAGGTGACTGATCGTGGTTATAAAATAATACAGCTGCAATCAAAAGCATAAAGAATGTTGTATCATAGTCTGGGTGAATTGAATACTCAATTCTGATTGGCTGCAAGGTGTCTGTTAAAAAGTGTTAATGGACACCTGCTACCGGAGAAATTGTCTGTTCACTGTTCTAAATCAATGCGCTAAATGAGTAACCATAACAACAGTATTTGGAATATTATTTTATTTTGTCTTATCCTCTGAACACCACAAGGTGGTGACTGTAACACACAAATGTACTCTGCCCCTCTGCTGGTATCACAGCATCTCACGTCCCATCCACTGTTTACCTAGTCGCTACTTTCAGGCTACGTCCATCCGACAGAACAGTACACACAGATTATCATTTCTGGGTTGGTTTTACTGGAACAATTCTGAAATGGCTAAAATCATACTTGACAGGGAGGGGTTATTTTGTTGCTTTAGGGAACCACAGCTCCCAACACATGCCCTGGACCTGTGGTGTCCCTCAAGGATCAGTTCTCGGCCCACTTCTGTTTAATCTGTACATGCTCCCTCCTGGCCAAATTCTCCAGAACAACAATATCAATTATCATAGTTATGCAGATGACACCCAAATCCCAAATGCCCAGGGCAAAATCTAAACAAGGAGAAGCGGCTTTTAGTTATTATGCAGCACAGTTCAGCTCAGCACAGCTATCATAGAAAGTCCTGAAATATCAAACACATTTTGCAACTTCAAAACACTTTTAAATCTTTAAAATAATGGTCTTTGCTGTTTGCAACAAAAGTGAAGTAGAACCCTATCTCAGCACCAACTGCCTGGTGGTCTTAGGAATGCCACAACCATTGCTGCTTTTAAATCCAGATTGAAACCTGTGTGTCTTGCAGGAAGAACTGCACAGGAAGAGGAAGTGTACATTATACTTCAGCGGGACTTGAGTCTGGTGCTGCAGACAGTCTGCAGCAAGACAACATGGAGGTTACAGCTCTCTGCTTCAGAATGTGTAAGTACTAAGACACATGTTTCTCAATGTATTCTTTAAATATGTGATATATTAGAAATATGCATCTTTGTCTGATAAACAGTTTTCTGCCTTTTTCTGTCCAGTGATGTTTGAATTAATTCTTCTGGGTACACATGTTCAGAACAGCGGTAAGTAGCAGCTGAGTCTGTCTCTGTGATAAACTAACTAAAAAAATGAAAAATTGTGTGGATAGCTAAATTTCACATATATACTTGTATTCAGGGTCAGTATCTTTCAAAAGTTGCGTGTACATTTGGGACAGATCTTTTTTAACTCTCTGTCTCTGTCTTAATCTCAGATTCAGCTTTTCGTATCATTTCGAACAGACTGCAGCTCTTTCCATACGAGTCCGTCTCTTTTCACTGTGAGGGTCTCGATGACTCCACTCAGCTGAGAGGGATCAGAAACACTGCGCGGTTCATTTCATTTTACGAGGGGGCTCCGGTACTCTCCTGCACTATTGAAAGAGCCTATCGATCAGACAGCGGAGAATACTGGTGTGAGACTGAACGAGGAGAGAAAAGCAACAGCATCAACATCTCTGTCACTGGTACGTTTAACCTGTATTTCTGTAAAAAGTCAGTACTTGAAATCTGTGAGATTATATAACAAAAAGAAAACAATGTTAAGAGAGAGTTTAAGAGATTAGACCAATAATTAGTGATAATATGGTGACGTGGCGCTGCACTGCAGGCGACACGGACGCCAGTGCACCGCTGTATTTCAGTGTTTTCTGTGATTGTTTGGCTGTTTTAGCAACTGTTTGTGGGAGAATTGGGATGTTGTATGTATGGTGGCTTTAATATGGGCATGAACGACAAAAAGGACTGAGATATGGTGTGCTTTTGGACTCTTTTGGTGGCAATAGCGAACCTAAGACTATGACTAACATGAAATCCACTAAAAAGCATTACATGCTGTGGATTCACTGTCCACAACAAATTAACTGAACAGGTTTTTATAAAAGGTTTGACACACATGATTTCCCGACTGAATGTAGCAGTATTATCGTTGTTATCAAGGCCACCGGACCAGATGGCATTTCTGAATTTGTATTACAAATATGTGCAGAGGAATTAACACGTCTGGTGCCCCATCTTCCAGAGGTCTGCAGATTCTAACATCGTACCAGCAATGAGTGAAAAGGCATCATCACGCCTGTCCCCAAAAAACCCTGTCCTAAAGACTGTAATGATATCAGACCGGTTGCTTTGACCCCTGTGGTGATGAAATGTATGAAAAAAATTATGGTGAGCAGGCTGCGGTCTGAAGTAGACCCGCTGTTAGACCCATACCAATTTGCATACAGACAGCACAGAGGCACTGATGATGCAATCAATAGTATTGTGCACATGGTCACTAAACATCAGGAGAACCCCAAGGCCTACGCCAAACCAATATATTCTGATATTTTCTGATGACACTGCCCTCCTGGGGCTTATGTTAACTAACTCTGACGTCACTGTGTACAAGTCTACCGTCCAGAACTTTGTACAGTGCTGTGACAAACATCATCTCATCCTCAACACCAAAAAACAGAAGAGACCCCAGGTCTGTCGGTGACCACTCACCAGTGGGGGGTGTTTGCTCCAGGGTGCAGCAGAGGCTGCACTTCCTGAGAAGGCTCTGAACTTTTGGCGTGAACCAGGGGGTGCAGGTTTTACCATGCAGTCGTGGAGAGTCTGCTGCACGATGGTATCTCTGCATGGTTCGGTAACTTGACAGTACAGTCAAAGGCTCAGATCACTCGACTTATACAGACAGCCATGAAGATCATGGGAGTCCGCCAACACCCCAGTCTTCAGGACATTTTTCAACAGACCATAATCAGACAGGCCCAAAAACCTCAGATCCAACTCCTGTTCTCCACCCTGATGATCAGATCCTCCCCTCAGGCAGACGGTACAGAGTCCCCCTGAGCAGGCACAACTGTTTCAAACACTCCTTTGTCCCCCTGTCCATTAAAGCCCTTAATACCATCTAGGCTGTAATACGTGTAGGCCGTAACAGTCCTTGTTGTCGTTGATCACTGTTATAAATTGTTTGTAGGCCTATGTACTTTCTGATGTAGATCTGCAATTGATGGCTGAATGTAATTGTTGATTTAGATTTGTATAATGCAGACACTGTGTTGTCCAAAGTAAATTTCCCATTGGGACAATAAAGTCTATCTTCTATCTATCTTATCTTATATAAATATGCCCATCGAACACAAAGGGAGCAAACAAGTGCATTTCATAACATTTCAGAAAAGGTCAAATAGAACCTGTTTTCCAGCTGGTTCTGTGATCCTGGAGAGTCCTGCTCTCCCTGTGATGGAGGGAGACGCCGCAACCCTGAGCTGCAGAAACGAGTCGATGTCCACCAACCTCCCAGCTGATTTCTACAAAGATGGCCGCCTCATCAGGAGCAGCTGTACAAGAGAGATGACCATCAACAGTGTTTCCAAGTCTGATGAAGGACTCTACAAATGCAGCATCTCTGATGGTGGAGAATCACCAGAGAGCTGGCTGACTGTCAGAGGTGAGACATTGTTTAATTTCTATGCCTCTGCGGCGGCGATAGCTGTAGCTGGAGATATTATGTTTTCGGGTTGTCCGTCCATCTGTCTGAACGCACATTTTCGGGAACGCAAGAAGGGAATTTCTTTGAATTTGGCACAAACATTCATTTGGAGTATAAAGATCACTGATTAATGGCCAACACACTGAATCTTGAAAGTTAGTTGACAGAGCAGAGAACATCCCATCATGCTTGGGGTCTGGGAAATCTGGCAGAGCAGAAGAAATAAACTTAACTTTCACTGTAAGTTGTCAACGCTCTCTGTTACATGTTCATTCTTGCAGTGACTTTCTCACACAGAAAAGGTTAAAAACCACAGAGGTACTGATGCATGAACTATTCTTAAAAAGGCCAGATGTCCGTTTTGTCAGTATATGTTGGTGTGTTTTATTTTAGACTCTGCAGATGCGAGTGATAATTTGAGCTTCTCAGACACAAACCACATGAGAACATGTTTATATGTCTGTAGAAGAGGTGTTCAGGAGCCTCTGTAGAATTAAAAGATAACTTGTGTCTTGAGGAATCGATATCATCTTTTGGAAATCAATGGTCTAAATACTTGTTTTCATCTTCATGAATTTTGTATTTAAGTAATTCCACAAACGTTAAATAGAACACTGTAAATCAAAGAAAATGCATTAAAATAATTTAACAATAATTTTAAACACAACAAAGTCAAGAAATATACAAATATCACTTCATAGGACTTTATAAAGACAAAACTATAACTTTATTCTTTATAAAAAGATTTCTTAGTGGACAAATAAGTTGAAACTTGATATTTCTCACAGCAAATATTGTAAAAATAAGCATCAGCATCTGGATTTTTATCTCTATGAAAGCAGCACTGATTCCACAATAAATGAGTGTTTAGTGCAAGCGTCACGTGGCTTCTTATGATCTCAGATCTTCAACTCAAGCTTGTGAAATTTGGTGCAATTTGGACAATTAACAACTGACTGCTCTGTGCAGCAGTGGGGGCGGAGCTTCATGGCTACAACTAGACGACAATCGGAGCGCTCTCTCCAGCACCAAACAGGAAGCATGTAGACAGTAAACATGGAGGGGACTCTGTGAACAACTGTCTCTTCTCTTGGACTGTGGAAAACAAGACCATGTTATGAATCGCTGTTTAATTCACCAACCAGCACTTATTTTAGTGAGAAATCTTAACTTTTGAAACAGTTCTCCTCTCATTCTCACGGTCTTCTCACACTTAAATAATGCAGTTAACCAACAGAGGCTGCACAGAAAAAAATAAAATATTGGATGAACTTAAAAAAAAATTGAAGTAATCGATCACACAAACTATTTGACATTGACTCAATGTAATATATTTAAATCGGTTAAACCTGTAATTTGAACTCCATGCAAACTGTTTTCTGCAGGTTGAGCAAACCTAATTATTTTAAGTTGTCCTAAAAAAGAATAGTTGTCTTTATTGAATTAGTGTAAAAATTACATTCAGTTTAACCTAAAATGTTTAACTTCATTCAACCATTTTTTGAAGGTTGGATTATTTTACATTGTCTCAATTGAAAAATGTTAATTTGACGTCCCGCTGCCAGTTTATATTGTATCAAAATGAAAAAAAATAAAAGGTTCAACCATGAATATAAATTAGAACGTTTAAATGAACAAACTAATAATTTTCATCTAATAGAATGACAAAAAACATTAAATGAACGACAGCATAGTTCTACTTTTGGGGTGGCCAATCAGATATTGCACACTTTTATTTATTCCTCTTTATATTTCCACATGTATTTTCATATTGTTAACAGATTTATTATTTCTTATGGCTATAACTCCTCAGTTTTTAGTAGAATAAAATGTATTTGCTGAGCCTCTCAGTCAGTTATATCATCGCCTATAGAAGTCATAGACTCTCTTTCTGTTCTTTCTTTCTCTCGCTCTCTCTGCCAACATTATCTCAGCAGGTGTGGATCAGAAGGGATGATTCTGGAAACATGATGCAGAAGCACTCACCCAACAAAAGGAGTCCTGATGTTATCGGCGCAGGTTGTCTCCAGCATTCCTCCCCGTGGCTCCGACGCAGACACCGTGTCGAGTTACGGCAGCGCGGGGATTAACATCAGCGGCTGTTTTATACCCAGACAGGAATTATAACAGCACTTTTCAATGCAAATTAGATGCCATTCACCGCTGGCTGACCTCTCACACACACACACACACACACACACACACAGAGGAGAAGAAGAGGAGAATGACCCTGATGAAAGGATAACACTGGACACCGCCGTCCCTGTTGCCATGACAACGGGTGTAGTTTCATCAATCTGTGATTCCCCCTGAAAGCAATCTCCCTTTTTTTTTTATCACACGGCATTGTTGAATATACTGCGTTCTGATTGGTTGATCCCCACATACACAAGGTCTGTTATTTCCAGACGGGTGACCGTCGTCGAGTATCGCAGACCGTTGCTATGCGTTGCCATGGTTGCTAGGGGGCGCAGCGCCGGATTTCCACGCACGTCGATCGCTCCGCAGAAAGCAGTCCGGTAAATTTGACTTCAGTTGTGGCAAAACAACAAAACTTCCCCGTTACTCTCTCTAATATTAATTTAATATATATCTGGAGAGCACAAAACGGTGGATTCGTGGTTAATGGATGAACTCCGCTGCACGTCGGGCTTCTATTTTCAATATCAGCGGCATAAAATGCTTAAAAAATGACAATAATATCGTTTATTTCTAGGACAACATATCGTCCAATAAAAGTAGTTATCGTGACGGCCTCATTCAAACGTATTGGTCTGATTTGGGATTGAAGTTTATATTTTAGAAAACAGAATAGAAGCAATAGTTTGTCGTTTATCTTCCGTGACGGGACTCCTGTCTGCTTCTCCACACGTGTACCATTTAATTTATAGTGTCATATCATTAAAAAAAATCTCAGGACACTTTTCATATAGAGGACTAGAACAATGATTTCCAAAGTCCCAACATCACCCAAAAGCAAGCGTTACAACACGACAATGGCGAGAAAAAAAACTGCCTTTAACAGAAAAAAAACCTACGTTTTACAGGAAAAAAAAGCCTTTTACTTCAGCCAGAAATCAGTAGTAATAGTCTCTACTACTGCAGGTAATACACTGATGTGGATAAGTACCTACAACTTCAAAACATCCGAACTATCCCTTTAATTTCCTGCAAGCAACACATTCATTTTAAATTTCTTTCAATAACTTTATATAGAACGTAGATGTTTGACGTTGACCCGCAGCCCTCTGATCTGTTTGCACATCCTCCTCCTCCTCCTCCTCCTGCAGCGGCAGCGGCGGCGGCGGCGTTAGTCGTGAGGTAAGAGACGGACTCGGACACAGAGATTTAAAGACACAACGCCTCCCTTTTAGCTACCAGAGGCCTGACCCGACACTGAGAGCACCATAAGCCTTTGGTACGGAGGACTTAACTTTAATTCTACACAATCGTACATATATACAGTTTTATACGCTTTAATTTCATACAAAAAAAAAACAGGTCATGTGCAGGTGGGGAGGGGGGGGGGGGGGGAGGTCATGACCTATTGGAAAATAAATACCGGCAACAACAAGAGCTGTGTGCTTAAACCTCCATGGAAAAGGCAGTTTATGTTTTTAAAAGTATGTGAGAATGTTCCCATGACTAAACCACTAAGAAGTCAGAAAACATTAATATGTCACACACTCACACACACACCCAGAAAGCATTGCATAACAAACATATCAATAAGAGAGGCCACGGAGGCCTGTGTGTGTGTGTGTGTGTGTGTGTGTGTGTGTGTGTGTGCGTCCATCACCATCATCTCATTGGTGAATAATAACAGATTGTTCTCCATATATGGGATCATCCTTTTTTCTTTTTTTTCCCTCCAAAAGAAACATGAAAAAAGGAAATGCAAGTGCTCACTTTAACAAAAACAAACAAAAAAAAAAAAAAAAAATCGAGACACTCGTCTCTGCTGGAGAAATACGATATTCAATTTGAATGATTCGATAACAGAATATCTTGCACGTCTCCGTGATTATATTTACGTGGCGGCGAGGACAGCTCGATCTCCTTTTTACCCTTTTCCTTTAAACTTCAGAGTCGGAAGACGTTTCTTCTCGTGTGTAACCGGTTTTTGTAGTGCTTATTTCCTTATTATTATTAAAAAAAAAATAATTAAAAAAAAGGTGAATTGTTTTCTTTACATGCTGATGGAAAAAAAAAACCAGACGGGCGGACGGAAGGTAGTTCAGAGGTTAAAAAGGAAGACAGGAGCTGCATAGAGGGCTACTGTGGGTGTGAGTTTTTTTGTTCTGGAAAAATTCTTTTAAGTCTTTCGTGGGTGATTTTGGTCTCTCTGCTGCAGAAACATGCCTCGCGTGGTGGCTGCAGAGGCGGGACGTCAGGATGGAGGAGCGAGAAGTTAAAGATGTCCATGCTTGAATGACAGAACGACAGAAAAACATCCGAAGCCCCCCACGATTAATTTAACAGTTCACCTGCTCCACGTGTGTATATATATATATATATATATATATAAAAAAGACTTGATCTCCTCTCGTCACGTCAGTCTTTGGAGGCTCACGGGGTCACCGGCTGATGTCGCGGTTGCCCTCCCAGCTCTTGCTGCTCCCCGCCTCGCCGACCGCCCCGCTCTCGAAGAACGGGTGTTTGAGGGAGTCGGCCAGCGCCAGCCTCTTGGTGGGCTCGTACTCCAGCATGCTTTCGATGAGGTCGAACAGCTGGTGGTGCTCCTCCGCCTCCGACAGCAAGTAGCGCTGACAGCATGGAGAGAGAGGAACACTGAGAGTCTGCCGAGAGAAGAGCCGCATGCAGTACACAACGAAAGACCCGTCTGTTCGTGCATTTTGTACATTTCTCGGTCGAAACAAAAAAGTAAAGTAGCGTGGGAGGCTGGGACGCCCTCTGGAGCGTGACATGCAACCTAACAAGGTCCGTGATGCTGGAGGGTTACTGTTAGACTACAAATAAAGAGATGGCGTCCGCTCAGGTGCTCTGTGGGTGCACTCGGCAGGACAGGACTTTTTTAATCCATCTTTGGCGCCATCTGTTGAGGCTTTCGGTAATTGCACACGCAATTTTACTGTGCAAACCCCAGACTGGTGACACCTCCTCTTTCTTACCCTCCTTGGTTTCTCCCGGTTTGGATCCCTTCATCGTTCAGGAGTTTTTTTTGTTTTTTTACCGGGAGTCGAATTACCAGCAGAGGTCTCCTCCTCTCCACAACAAACGGACCAGGCGACTTTAGGCGCCGATCAGACAAGAATGCGCTTTACAGGTTGGGAAAACGAGAGACGCAGCGCACTGCCAGGTCAGACAGAGCACTTTGTTTTATCAGCGGACGCTGCCCACAAGATGACGCAGAGCTGGTTTTAAATCTGCAAATTATCCCGTTTGTTCAGATATGTCTTGCAGTTTGCGACGAGGGCGACGCTGAAAGTGACCTAACGTTAGCTTAACACAAAACATGCACCTCCCGTTTGTTGTCATGGCGACCACAGAAGGCCACGCCTCTCAATTAATCTGATTGGTCAACGGGAAGGAATGTTTTTTTGTTGAATTTTTTCAACTGGATGCATTAAGGACATTCCTGTAAAAACACGAGGCGCAAAAGGCTTCATTTTCATTGAAAACAATATATAGTTACAGTAATATATAGTCAGAAACTAAGTGTACAGTAAAAAATGTGGCTTAAAATCGGAAAGTAAATTTATGACAAATGTAACGGACCGTTAACTTGAATAAACATTGTTAGAAACAAGTTTTTAGACATTTTAAAGCAGAAATGTTACATATTATACCTTTCAGTACCATGCACTGTTCTCACTTTTCAGCCTTGATAATCTATTTGTTTTCCACTCCACATACACCCCTCTTACCCGCAAAGGTTTGCAGTTTTCTCTGACGTATTTCCCCGCCGAGGAGCTCTCGTCCCAGTCCAGACGACCACGATAGAAATACTTCTGCTTTCTGAGAGGAAGACGGAGATCAGTGTGAGCACGCATGTTGTTTTTTGCATAAAAAAAGGTGTATTTGGATGCACTTTTAATCACAGTACGTTCTCTCACCTCGTCTTACGAATCATCCGAGAGGGCACCGGTCCCAGGATTCGCTCCATCATGGCCAGATGCTCCCGGTTGTCGTGAGTCTGAAAGTCACACGATCGTGATTCAGCAGGAAACAGCAGACAGAGAGAGAAAGATATTCAGAAGATAATCGGTTTAACTTCTGCTGCTGCTGCTGCTGCATATAATGTCAAAGACACACAATTCAAAATTCCAGACTTTTCCAGGCTCAAATTTCTGACTTTTTCCTCAAAATATTCTTTTTTGTGAAAATATTCCAACTTTTTCTTAAAATATTCTTTCTTGTGAAAATATTCCAACTTTTTCTTAAAATATTCTTTCTTGTGAAAATATTCCAACTTTTCCCCCCTAAATATTCAGACTTTTGACTCCATGAAAACTCTGCTTGTATTTAATTTATTTTTCTTTTCTTTTTTCTTAACTTATCCAGACCTGGAAAATACTAAAATCAAATTCCAGACAGTCGTACTAACTGGCCAAATACTCTGATGGGGGGGGGAGTGTGTACCTGAAACAAGGTGAAGCCCAGGTAGTACTCAAACAGGATGCAGCCGATGCTCCACACGTCACAGGGATGACTCCAGCCGAGCTCTGAAAGACCGAAACATCGAATAAATTAAAACATCTGCAAACGTGTGTCATGTGTGGAGACGACATCACATGATATCACGGTCTTACACGGTGTTCGGGCATACATCGTCTTTTTGCTTTTTTTTCTCTCATAGAAATAAAATCCACTTTGTTCATTTTCATCAAATAAAAAAAACTCTCATTTGTAAAAAAGAAAAAAAGAAAAGAAAACATACATAAATACATTAAAAAATAAATTTTGAATAAATAAGAAATAAAGGAAAAAAAATATGCAAAACAAGGCATCTTAAAATATTTTCCAACAGAGGAATGCAGAGCGGCGCTTGTTTCAACTTGCAGAAAGTTTCTACAAGAACATGCAGATAAATCTTTGGTCTGTAAAGTAAAAAAGTAGGAACAACAACTGACTGAAACAGACACCGGTGTTTTTTGTTAAATGTCTGTGGCCGGGTGCACAAAACACCTTAAGTACGACAGTTTCTCCTCAGCTGAGGGACGGACTTCAGAGCGTTGCACAGAATACCTTAAAAAGAAAAACGCTGAGGCGTTTACTGCGTTGAAAGAGATTTTACAGCAGTAAAATACTAGTTGCCATGGAGACCGTTTGTTTGCACCGTGGCTGACATTGAAGGGTGAGTCAATATGAATGTTTACAAAAACTATTTATTTATTTACATGTATTTGTCTTGCATTTGAGTTGTCTATAAGTTAAAATTGACCGAAATAAACAAAACAAAATGATGTGGGTCTCGTTATAAATTGACTGCCGGTCAAAAGTGTAAAATCGATGAACTCGTCGCTCAGCGTTCTCGTCAGGATGCGTTCATGTTCTTCATTTATCGCCATAAACTCGGCCAAGATACAGTCACACACACTCTACGTTTTTTTCCCTTAAGACTTAAGGGTGTTTTGTACAAATTATTATATTTTAAGGAAACCATAACTCAGACTTTAAGGAAAATCTTAAGTTAAGGTCCAGTGCCAGGCTGCACAAAAGGCCTTATTTTGATCATGAATGTGATATGTTGAAATAATCATATAATCCTTTCTGAGCAGTAGAGTCCTCACCTAGTATGACCTCCGGGGCGCGGTAGTGCCGCGTGGACACGATGGTGCTGTGGTGCTCGTGGTCAAACGTGGCGCTGCCGAAGTCCACCACGCGCACCGCCGTGCTCTTTACCGTCCGCTCTTCTCGCTTCTGCAGGAAAGAAAACAGAGTTTCTTGAGATTTGATGGACGTTCCTACAAAGTATTATGCAAAAATTGTGTCTGTAAGTAGTGCGGTTTTATGGAAAATGTTGTTTTCAAACTGCAGCTGTGGGAATATTTATTGATGAGAGAAATATCTATTGGCAACATTTCAGCAGCAGATCAACAACGCTGGCTTTTCAGTTTTGCCACTAAAGTCTATAAAAAAATAATAAATGTTTTGCTTTGCATTCTGCTGCGTCTTACCTTTTCTACATTGAAGGACATTGTGAAGTCTGAGTTGACAAATAGGATGTTCTCCGGCTTCAGGTCCGTGTGCGTCAGCTTGTTGTCATGGAGAACTACGGAGAAACAACACGAGTAAACTGGTTATTTCTGACAGGTTTGGAAGGCTGTCGTAGACAGGGTGTAATAAATAATAAATAATAAATAAAAATCTACAGAATACATAAAGATACTGACATTTGAGACTAACTAGGACAACTCAGAAGTTAAT
>JAOVVB010029403.1:0-15671 GCA_028570985.1 Heterobranchus longifilis
TATTTTGTTAAATTTGTTAAAAAATTTTTGTTAATCCATACCCACAGTACAATTATGCTGTAAATACAATTATTAAATAAATATGTTACATTATTTCATAGTCACTACAGGTCATTTCCTTTTTTTGGAGTATTGGCTATACTCAATATATAGATTTTCACACTTATATACACTCATTATTTCTTGGTATCCACCACAGATCACTACCCTTTTATATAAACAGTTACTGCACAAGAAAATACTTAGTGTATGTATTGCCAAGATATTTACAACTACACAGTACTGATGACAGAAAACACCAGGCCATTACTGCACTGTAAAACACAGACATCAATATTGGTGCACTGATGCTGCAAATTTGCACTTGAGGGTAAAAACCAAGCCGAAGAAAGATGAGAGAAGGTGACGGATAGTTGGAATAAATCCATTTTGTTTCTCAGCTTCCACGCTGTCTTTATTTAGTCCTTTTATTGAGCTTAAATTGTCATTCTATTGACTGGTGCTGGGGAGACAATGTGTCCCTTTAGGATAATGTCAAAGGTGTGAAAGTCTTTCAACATACTCTCTGAGTGCACAAACTATATAAGCGATAACTAAGATCCCATTTTTTGCACGGTTCAGAATGCCTTAAGCTTGACTTATCCCAGATGAAATCACTGTGTGTTTTCAGGGCAAATGATCTGTCTCTGAGGCTCGTGGGCAGCCAGCATGACAGCTAACATTTGACATAACTGATGGCTTCAGGGCAGTTGGTATTTCCAGCCCACTGGAAAAAAAAAAGTCTGACAGCACAGAGAATGGCAGTGCCATTTAGACTGGATGTGTTCACTCCTGTGTGGAATTGTTTTGTTAATCTGACGCCTCATGATGGGGACTGTGAAAAGAGGGTCAGTGCAGCAGCTTCCAGGAAGATGAAGTCTATTTTCTCTTCACACACACAAAAAAAACAAGAGGGGGGGGTAAAATGTTATCTATTCCATGTCCCCTGGGAGAGCTGGATGCTCAGCTGCAGTCATGAGACACACTGTCATGCAAGAGTAAAAGGGTATTACTGGTAACAACACAAGGGTATCGCCTTGTTGCCCTGTGACTGTGACGAGCCTGGGTGAATTTCTCTTTTGTGGTCAGTGTAGTCTGAAGGAAGAAGAAGGTTCATAAATCACACAGGCAAGTGACAAATCGATGCCTCGCTCTGGCACGCTCACAGTGTGTATTTCATATTTTGTATTTCACATTTTGTGTTGTGAATCTTCTGTGTGTGTGTTTTTTTTTATATATATGCGGGTCAATAGACTTTGACAGGAGAATGTATTGACAGCTTCCAGGAGTCTCTTCCTCGCTGTAGGAACTTGGGGACATAAAATTAACACCACTGTGTACTGTCATAGTCCAAATAGATACAATAAACTATACCATCTTCAGTGAAGTAACATCAGCGCTCTGGCTCTATTCTAGTCATTAAAAAGAACATGATTGAAATGAGATGGTACATGATAGCACCCTCTGGGGAAACTAAGGTGAGGGTAATATCATTTCATAAATGTTCCACTTGAGGTTTTCTCATTATCTTGCATTAACCTCTGCAGTCAATATGCCCCGTGTGAAAGTGGCAGATCATTTCCTCTGCCTAAACATCTCTGGCCTCGTCTGACCCACATTGTTTTCACTACCGCAGCCAAAGGAAAGCCAACGCAACACTTTCTGGATGGATATAGAATGAAATACTAATTAATGTTCTAGTAACTGCACAATTTTCAACCAATTCTCTTGAGATTATGCTTTGCAAACTGTGTAGAACTGCAGTGCACAGATCATGGTTGATACCTGAACACTAAACTGGTTTTATTATAGGACTGCATTGATGTTTTTGGTTTGGGGGTAAGAAAATAAGAATCTTATTATTTCCAATAATCAGTGAGGCACAGTACGGGATCTTTTCTCATGAATATGTTTGTCATGGATATTTCACTTGTGTATGTTTCATATTTTGTTGGCATCAAAAGTCATCAGGTACATTGAAGAAGTTTATTGCATGACAGCTGACAATATTGCCTGCTCCTGTATGAGATTTAATCTTGAATTAATCAATTAGTATCTATTAAGTATTGTTTTTCCTGCTTTTACTTGAAAATGCCCTTAAATCCTCCCACATGACAAAAAGTGTCAACAACACACAGCACACGTGTACTCGGAGGAACTAAATGAACAAATTACTTTCATTAATTTGGAATTTAACCTCCAAAGGAACAAATACTAGATGTCATCAAAACCTGTATCCCTCCCAAAGAGTGTGTTCAGTGTTGCAGTGCGGGCTTTAGTACAAATGCATTGATTGATGATTTCTGTGAGCGGTATCATGGGGTGTAATATGGGTTGTCACATAGTGGCAATATTATAGATATTTATTGTGATTATTATTATTCCTTAGAGATATCAAAACTTATATTAATTGGCATGTTAGCACAAATGTTAATCTAATATCCTACACTTTATTATCAGATACCCCTGTATCATAATGCATTACAATACACAGCTATGTAATACTACCTTTGTGAATGTTTATATTATATTTACAGACTTGCTACCTGACCCTGGCATGTAGTGTTGCAGTTCCTCACTGTGACCACTGGAGGGCAGTGAACTCTCATGATTCTCAATACACATCTAATATCAGTGTTAATATCAATAAATTGTAATCAATATCAGTATTTGCAGCTCATTATTAGAGTGATTGTTATAAATAACTAAAGTGATCTCAATATTTGTAATAACTGTATTATAAAAGAGCTGTTTAATAATTTAATAATTACATTTTCTGGTGTGAAGCTTGATTTACTCTGCTACAGATGTTCACACCAGCCAAGAAATATATAAATGTGGACAATCAGCTTTCTCCATAAAGGGCTGCCAACTCTGCAACACATTACCAGCTGAAATCAAATTAATTACAGATATTAAATCCTTCACAATAAAGGTTAAGTGCTGACTAAAAGAAAATCAGAGCTGTACCCATTTTAGCTAATTGTACTGTAAATTACAAGGTGTGTTATGTATTGTTGTATTGGGGTATGTGTACTGTGAGATATGTATTTTACTATATTTCCATATTTGTAGTTTATTGTGGTTTTGATACTGGCTGTATGTTTTAACTTTCCTGTAAAAGCCCAACTACGGACAAGAGTTGAAAATTAGTAATAGCTATAAATTCTCTGTGCAGTACATCAGTTTTTATACTTTGTATTGGTAAAAATAAGTTCTAATTCAAAACTGTTTCTTGCCCTTCATATTTGAGAAGGTTACAAGTCAAAATCCCCAACATTTTAAATGCCCAATAATACCCGTGTTGAAATAAAAGTTGTGTTGTAATTACTTCATTCATTTTAGCACCACCACAAATTCAGTTTAGGCACAGAAACAAATATTTAATTTGTTTACAAAACATGCAAACAAATATCAAGTGAACACATTTTATGGATATTAATACATAAAATATTGATATTCACAAAAGTTGCATGATTATACATAGTGTTGATAGCCTGAGGCACAAACGCATGAATAAAGACAATATCAACAAATGTCCCATTTTCAATTAAACAAACATTAAAAGCTGCTTGTATTCTGACTCATGCTGCCCCCTGAAGAAACTGTTCAATGGTCTCATGAATACTTTGGGTTTTATTTTATAGCTTAGTAAAAATATACCAGCTTTCAGCAGTGACTGTAACGGATTATATGATGAGTCATGTTGTTTATGCTATGACATTTTACTATATAGCGTGCTCTATGTCTTTGTGTCACAGTAAGAAAAAAGTAGCACCTGAGCCTGCAGAAACCGCCTTTCATCTGAACATTTTTATCTCATATTTAAATTTCTAAAGCCTGTACAGAAGGCAATATGTGGTAAAGGAATGTCAAATCATTCACTGTACAACATCAAACAGTGAATCTCAGCCAAGAACATAATATAGTGTAACAAATCTCCAGATCAACAAACAGCATAGTTGCTGTAAGTCATCAATAATGTATCAATAAAATACCTTCACCTATCTAATCTTCTACAACATGTGAAATTCAGCATTTGTGTGATGCAATAATTCGGTAACATGAGTAATTGCTGCCATTTCTGATTCAATCTGTGGATACATGTAGTGTACATGTAAATAAAATAGTGTATATGTGCGCTAGGTCCTAATTTATCTATACAGTGAGCACCATGAGTCTCTGGTATCTTAGCACTGAGATCAAAATGTTGATTGTCAGTAGTTGGAAGAATAGTTTCACCATAATCCAAATAAAATGGGAATGACGAGCAAAAACAGCAAAAAGATCAGCATTTTCACTCAGTTATAATTAAAGTATGTCACCAAAACATCAAACATGAATGCCAATACCAATACCAACAGTACTCACTGTATATAAATATCCATACAATCATCCTGCCTTTTCTCATCATCGCTTCTCCACAGTCTCCAAACTCTTACTACCTCCATCCTTCATAATATCAAAATAGTTTTTTAGCAAAACTAAGTTCCCTTTAACACACCCCTTCTCCCTTTTTCCTCCCTGTGGAACATGACGACAGCGTCTGCTCATTCAGCTGTCTGTAGAACCACTGCCCTTATTCTTATTGCGACTGAGAGGGAAAGTGGACTTGCTCTGTGGCTGGGTCATTTTGCTGGCCAGGTAGACGAAGGGTTCGATCAGTGTGCGCCGGTCCACCACCGACACCTCCCACAGACGCACCTTCTCATTCTTGGCCCAGTTCTGGGCCATGTTAGAGTCAACTCTCTTCTCATCTTGCTTGTCCATTTTGTTACCCAGCACAACAATGGTCACCTGTGGATCAGGATCATCAGGTTAGCCTCATGTCAGTGTCATCTCTAGCTATGTCCACATCTGTGTGCTTCACTACATCATCTCATTACAATAATTGGAATTTGGAGAAAACTGTTTTGGGTTCTCCAACTAGTCCCCTCTAAATTAATCCAGCTTTCAGTCCTCACCTCTTTCTTGTCCCTGTGACGGTCGATGTCCTTCTTGAGGGCCTCCATCCGCTTAAAGGACTCTTTACTGTCAATGCTGTAGACGAGTACAAAGCCATCTGCAAAAGTGTAATAATGTCGAGGAAACTCCATCCCATCCCTGAGTCCGCGGGTGTCATAGAAGCGCACCTGCTCTCGTGTGCCACGGTCAGTTTCTATGGAGCCGATGTAGATATCCTCCAGGGTCTCCATGGGCTCTGAGCCTAAACAAAGACAGGCACGTATGGTGTGATATACTGCACATTGTATTAAGACAATTGCAAAAACAGGAAATATGTTACACATGAGAATCTTAGGCTGGGGTTACAAATTGCAGTATTTTTTAGTGAACATAAATCTAATTTGGCAGCTATCATGTCAGTAATGTTTGGGTGAGAGCCAATTAATTCATTTTACTTCCAAGTAAAGGTTGCCAGTAATTACAGAGACAATAACCAGCCTGTAACACTCTTGACAATCAACAACTCTATTCACACACAATGCATTAAAAACAGGTCAATGGTGTTATTTGAACTACTAAATGGAATATAGTATTTTTATAAGGCTAAATGTATACCTGCAACATGATTGGCATACAGTAGTTGTTCCAATACAGCCGTTTTACCAACTGCAGCCTGGCCACACACAACCACTTTGCAGCTTTTGCCCATGACTCACTCTCAGGTCAGGAAATCTGTTTTTCAAGATACACAGATAGAAAACTGTCAAAAATACTTTAACGTTGCAATGCAGTGCATAGCATATCATTGTTACTACACATACGTTAACATTTCTGAAATTTGATTGTTATTAAAAAAAATTACGTAGAGCGAATAAAGATAGCAACCATATTTAAAAGATGTACGTTAGTCATGCTGATTACAGTAACGTTAGCTAACTGATAATGCTAACGACTGTAGAGACGTTAGCTTAGCGTTAGCTTTCGGTGAGATGCAGACCCACGATATCACGTATCAAGTTACTAATGTTATCTGAACATGACTAAAAGTCGTGTCTTCAAAAAATACATACGCTAATATTGGCTACATGCAAGTAGATATGTATTAGCTATGATAATAATTCTTCTTGCAAGAAAACTGCTCTTCTTACCAAACGGACTACTTCCTGTTTACAGTGTACGTAACGACTGCAGTGGCCCCGCCCCTCCCCATTCACGGCAAAATGGCGACGGAGAACTGTGATGCTGTGAACATGGACCCTGACATGGAACTGCTCAGTGACGAAGAATTAGAAAGGTAAAACAAATTAAGGCTTTGTTGTCAGCGGCAGAAATGCATCTATAACGAAGCGTCTTAATGACATGTTTAATCAAAAGTCTTTCCTGTGTTTATTTTCTTCGCACTATGCACTAGGGAAGCTAACTAGCACGCCACCGCTGTTTAGCTAAATTCTTCTTCGTTTAGCTTCCTTGTCCTCCTCTTTAGCTAGCTCATGTGCTGGATTTCTGGGTTGCAGTTGGGAACTGTAATATCTACAAATCTGTCGTTACCTGCCAAGAGTAGTGCTTTCACATTATTATCATTCCCACTGTGATAAAATCTTGCTACCTAGTTAATGACATAATTCACTCACTGTGTGGTCGTGATGCAAAACAAGAAAGACTTCCAAAAAAAGTAACGGCAGTGGCCCACAGCATGGTGTCATATGTTCCCTGCCCTGCTGGTTTGGCTCTTCTATGTTTAGCTAACTCTGATGCACAGTCACATTCCTGGGCATGCTCTCTTTGCACATGCTTATGAATGTGATGGTCACACTTTTTTAGATTAGATCAGATTCAACTTTGTCATTGCACTGTACAGGTATTAAGACAACGAAATGCACATTAGCATCTAACCAGAAGTACAAAAAACACTTAAGTGCAGAGTAATATGCAGAATTTTCAGAATGAATAGAATGAGTAATAAACAGTAAAGGTACAGTACACTATATATCTATATCTATGCACACACACACACACACACACACACACACACACACACACACACACACACAGAGTATGAGCAGCATTAACAGTATTAACAGTGGTATGAATATGCTAAGATATATACAGTAGAACATAGTAAGTATAGAAAAAATGTGTAAGTACAAGTTATGCTAATAGTAAACATTATTTGCAGAATAACAGCTGGAGGTATGATATGCATAGGTGTAGGTTTATAGTATACAATAGATTTGGTATAGGCCTATACAACATGGACAGTGATATAAATATAAATACTCAACGGTCAGTACCTAGAAGTTCACTAATCAGTAACATAAACCCAGCCAGTTGACCATCACACACTTATACAGTATACAGAGTCTAAAATTAGTACCATTTACTATCCAAATGCTAGTAAAATATGCAAGTGGCTACTAGTAGATTTGTAGATTTGCTTCACTTACTAGCCAAAAAACAATGGTATTTTATTGAGTGGCTGGTAGATTTTGAACATTCACTAGCCATTTGACCAGTGGACAAAAAAAGTTAATTTTGGACCCTGCCTGTATTTTCAGTACATGCTCTCTCCATAACTACACTCATCTGAGTTTTCTGTCTTTCTGCTCACTTGTACGCAGGGAAGCAGAGGGCTTCAAAGAGCAAGGCAATGCCTTTTATATCAAGAAGGATTACGCAGAAGCATTCAATTATTACACCAAGGCCATAGGTAATTATCCTGAAATAGTTTGAGTCAGTCTTCCTTTTAATCGATGGGATTATGTTGATTTCCTGTTTGGATGAGAAATAAAAGTTTGAATTCTGTCTGTCCTTGATAGGATGTCCAATAACTTGTTTGTTATACAGACATGTGTCCGAAGAATGCAAGTTACTATGGAAACCGGGCAGCCACGCTAATGATGTTGTGTCGGTACAGAGAGGCTTTAGAGGATTCCCAGCAAGCAGTACGACTAGATAACGACTTCATGAAGGTAAAGGTTGTGGGAAACAAACTGTTACATTCTATTAAAGGGAAACTCTGCTCGTTAAGTATTTTCAGTCTGCATTTTGTTCTGAGTGTTATTTTTGGGTTGCTGTATACACTTAACCACAGCCTGCCTCCTCTCTACTAATGCTTTGCTAAATGATTTCCTACATTTTCTAGAATGCTGTGGACAATGCCTAAATAAGGGGCATGTTGTGTGTGTGTTTGATTTAGCAGTAATATGTGTAAATAACATTTGCTCCATAACAGAGTAAAATCAACTTGGAAGGTGATTTTAGATATTTTAGATATTCTGTCATTTTATTGATCATTGAACTGAACACAAAAGGCACCATTTGACTTTTTTGAAAGTTCAATAAATGCATGATGTTTCCAAAGTCAATTAGTAATCGTGTTAAATAGCATTATAATTCTGCAGAAGGGATAAAAAGGTGTGTCACACCAAAAAGGTGTAAGTTAGAGCTAGTCACGGTTTAGTTTTTGGTACACAGTGCCCAGCTGCTTTTCAACCAGGGAATTGAAGGACGTTATCCCTTCAGGTTGTGAACTGTAAGTCTTTTACCCACAGGGCCATCTGCGAGAGGGTAAGTGCCACCTGTCCCTTGGCAATGCTATGGCCGCCAGCCGCTGTTTCCAGAGGGTTCTGGAGCTGGAGCCTGACAACAGCCAGGCCCAGCAGGAGGTGAGTTGGCCTCCGTTTGACAGAGCATGATCTGACAACTCTGGACATGATTATCCACTATCAGATAAGCTTTGGCCAAGCTGGTGCAAATACATTGGAAAAAGTCTGATACTTAGCGGTTTAAGAGGAGATCAACTGGAGTTGCTGTTAATTCTCACTGAGAGTTTTAGGTTATTCACAGAAGTACTGCTGCTTGCATTGACCTGGTTTTACAAGCACTAAGCACTGGTAGCTGTAAAGCAATTACTCAACTACAGGTCTTTCTCATTGTCACTGAGTATGCTTACATGCACACTAATCTATTCAGAATATGACCATATTCTGAATTTGATACGGGTCATGTAAACAACATAATCCATTCATATTCCTATATTCTGAAAAAAAGTATTTTTTCTGAATATAGTATTTTCCGATTAAGACATGTGGGATGCCTGTATTATTCGGGTTTTAGGAGCATTCTTTGGACATGTATACAGCGCATGCAGAATATGCGTCCCAATTGAGGTTTTTACAGCAGTTTGTGATTGTGAGCTCTGTGCGTTGCTATGGTTATTATATAAAAAACAACAGTTTGCAAGGCAGGGGTAGAGATGCATGCACACACAAAAAAAGCCCACATTTCTGGTCGAAAGGAGAAACGCAGCTACTTTTAAGAGGACAGTTTTCCCCAGTCGGCAGCAGGGTCTGTCCCTCGCCGCAGGGAGAGAGGGCGCACGGCCCCGGGAAGTGACGAGGTCCGGGCGAGGGTGCAGCCACCTTCACATGAAACATTAATAAAGACCTGGATAAGACACCTTGGAGCTTTTCAAGAAGGTGGTTGAAGGAATGAAAGAGGGAGTCCAACAAGTCCACCACCGGTGAAAAACCTTGAAAAAAATCCTATTTTGACAGCTGCATGTAAATGGGAATATTAGTGGAATTGTCATTTTTATTGGCTATGTAAACGGCTTAGTAGGAATATTGTCTTTTTTGGAATTAGGGTTAAAAAACTGAATATTGTGTGCATGTAAACGTAGAGTGAATACCACAAATTCTTTTCAGGTGAAGAATGCAGAATCTATCCTTGAATATGAGAGAATGGCGGAGATTGGATTTGAGAAGAGAGACTTCAGGATGGTAAGACACACACACACACGCACACGCACACACACACACAGAAACAGAAACAGACATGTCAAGCAACACAGACTGCAGGTGTGTGTGCTGTGGTTGTCTCTAGGTGGTTTTCTGCATGGACCGTGCCTTGGAGTCTGCCGCAGCCTGTCACAGGTTCAAGATACTGAAGGCAGAGTGCTTAGCCCTGCTGGGACGCTACCCCGAGGCTCAGTCTGTGGCCAGGTAAGACCGCATATTTGAAAGATATTTGGCGATTCAGTTATTTAATTGACATTATGGGAATTTGTCACAATGAGGGCAGAATAAGACACGGCGGTGTGCATGAGCCATAGCATGCCATACATATGATGCGTTAGTGAAATGCTTATCAGACAACACACGAGTAATCCTCCATCCCAGAGCTGTGTAGAAACTGGAATGATCAGATCTGAAAAGTAGAGCCATAATAATGTTATTAAAAGGCTCTGACTGCACCAGGTTTATTATGATTTTTTGAGCTGACTCATTAAGTGAATACAAGTATGCCAGATTCCTGAAATCTGTGGGCCTTAACACCTGGTGGTTTTAAGAACTATATTTGCAGCTCTGTGTTTATATTAGGGCTGAACAATGAATCGAAACGCATTTTTCAAATCACAGGAGGCGCAATATTTGTTAAAAGTGAAATGTGTGTCAAATACCATTTTAAATTAAATATTGTGGTGCTGCAGAAATGTCCTGACCTACACATCATATTCTACAGACTTAAGAAGACATCTTTGTTCGGTACAGATTCCCGCAAAAATCACACCATAATCATTTAAATATGTTTTTAAATGAAAACGGGAATGATGATGTAAAAATGACAGTTCCCTCTAATACTGCAAATCATATCACAATTGCAACATCAGTCAAAATAATCACAATTTGATTTTCTTTTTTTTTTATAGCGCTCACCCCAAGTGTGTATGTTTCCGAAGTGTTATAGGTTTGAAAGATGGGTCAAAGAAGTGTAAGTTTGTTCTAAAATGCATAATTACATCGCCCGAAAAATGGAACATCCCTGAAATTGAGCACCCCGCCTTGTTAATTTGCCTTGAAAATGAAGATTCTCTGGGGAGTGCCTTCTCTGTTTTCAGAGAGGTCAGAGTCATTCTCACAATTTAAAGCTGGAAATGAATACCACTGGCTGGTGCTCTGCTCTGCTTCCATTACGGATCTGTCTCTTGCCCCATTTACCATCAGTTACACCACTGCATCGCTTTAAACCATCACTGCAGGGAAGCACATATTCAACAGTTTACTGCAGTTTTCAGATGTGAACTAAACCTTTTAAAGATGATAATTTTGTATGTGATTTCTCTTTTTTTTTTTATGTATGCTTTCTTTTTTTCATTATTTATTCCTGTTTAGTGATATTCTGCGGATGGACTCCACTAATGCAGATGCACTGTACGTGCGTGGTCTTTGTCTGTACTACGAGGACTGCATCGACAAGGCCGTCCAGTTCTTTGTGCAGGCCCTGCGCATGGCTCCCGACCACGACAAGGCTCGGCTCGCATGCAGAGTGAGTCATTCAGTAGATAAGAGCTTTATTAATAAAACATGCCTTTTTTGGTGAATTCCTATGAATACAACAATTTTATGTCTTATTGGGAGCCTTCCTCTAAAACCGGCTGTTAACTTAGGAAACTGGCATAAGAAAATACATCATTGTCTCATCCATTTGAAGTCTGATTGACATGGCTGTTAAGGTAGCCCAGAGTAGCTTTTAAGGTTGTCCTGTTTGTCTTTCCAGAATGCCAAAGCACTAAAGGCCAAGAAGGAGGAGGGGAACAAGGCGTTCAAAGAGGGAAACTTTGAGGCAGCCTATGAGCTGTACTCTGAGGCACTAACAATAGACCCCAACAACATCAAGACTAATGCCAAGCTGTACTGTAATAGGGCCACTGTTGGATCTAAGGTGAGGAACATCCACAGGAGAGATGCTGCTGGTTGCATCAACTTCTGACAAGTTGTTCTGTCTGGCCAGCTGTAACATTAATCTTAGCATTCTTGGTGGCCATTTGCTAAAAGCCACTGAGGGATAATGTTTTACTCTGTGAGTATCCAAGCTAGTATACTTGTATTTGTAAATTAATAAATAAGATGAATAAACATTGCAAAGGAGACTGACATAAGACAGAAAAGGAAAAAAGTGACTGGATTTTGTTAGATGAAGGTAAAAAACAAACCTCCAACCTCTGGATTAGTCTTAATAATGGTAGATGAATCAGGCATACATTATATATTAGCACACAAGTCATAGCCCATGTATAACAGACTAGGGCTGAACGATTTTGAAAAAAAATTGTAATTGCGATTATTTTGACTGATATTGCAATTGCGATATTATTTGATATATTAGAGGGAATGATAATTCTTTACATCATTATTCTCATTAAACATAGTCAACTGATTATGGTGTGTGGGGATTTATACCAAACAAAGATGATTTCTTAAGTCTGTATATGATGTGTAGGCCAGGAAATATCTGCAGCACCATAATATGTAATTTAAAATGCCATTTTTACATATTTTGCCGTTAACAAATATTGCGTCTCCTGTGATTTGAAAATTGCAGTAGGCCATATTGCGATTTCGATAAAATTTTGATTAATTGTTCAGGCCTATAACAGACACATACACACCCTTGTTTAGTTATTCTTAGGTTAGCACAGGTACAGAATTTGCATAGTTCTCATTCTGTCCCTCTGAAAGTATAACATGTTTTGGTATCTTTACAGTGTTGTACTTTCTTCTGTCACATCAAGAGAGAAGTAGGACACTACTTTTCTCTCTCTGTCTCCACCTCACATGGTCACACTTTTTTCTTTTTCTTTGAAAGCTGAAGAAACTAGAACAGGCCATTGAAGACTGCACAAAGGCCATTAAGCTGGATGAGACCTACATCAAGGCCTATTTACGGAGAGCACAGTGGTATGTCTCAGGTTTTCTAACTTGGTTGTTCATAGAGACAGTACATTTTGTTGTATTTGCCTCTGGACAAACAGAGGACAGTATCATTATCTGCACTTCTTACATTTTATTGTTCAAACTGGGTAGAGAAACAATAACAGATGTGTGCATGCTGTGCTGCAGCTACATGGACACAGAACAGTATGAAGAGGCAGTGCGAGATTATGAGAAGGTTTACCAGACAGAGAAGACAAAAGGTGAGAATCAGACTCGGCATGGATCTTTCCTCATTATTCTGCTTTATTGTTTGCTAACCTGTCCTGTCTTTTTTCTGTTCTCTAGAACACAAGCACCTTCTGAAACACGCCCAGCTGGAGTTGAAGAAAAGCAAGCGGAAAGATTACTACAAAGTGCTCGGAGTGAATAAGAACGCCACAGAAGACGAGATCAAGAAAGCTTACCGCAAACGGGCGCTTTTACATCACCCAGGTGCTTAACTCTAACAATAAAGCAACCATTGTGCAACCATTGTGCAATTCGATGTAATACTGTACACAGTTGTCCCTCTGCCCACATGACATTCGTAGTGTTTTTTCCCGTCAGACCGTCACAGCGGAGCGAGTCCTGAGTTACAGAAGGAAGAAGAGAAGAAGTTTAAGGAGGTTGGCGAGGCTTTCAGCGTGCTTTCGGACCCAAAGAAGAAGACTCGCTATGACAGCGGTCAGGACCTGGAGGATGACGGCATGAACGTGGGAGGTGAGCACCTGGGCAAGCCGAGGGGGGGGGGGCTCAAGGGTGAACGTACAAGTCACATCGGCCATCAGTATGACGAAGATTTAGCCTCTGGGGGCGACGGCCAGTATTTCCGGGATTCAGATGTAGCCTGCAGATATCCGGCCCAAGACTTCCTCTTCCGTGTGCCAGTCATTGTTTACGATCCGATTAACAACTTGAGACACGAGAATGGAGTTGGAGGAGTTGAGAGACGACGTCTACGACTGTATTGTTTCACAAGTAGCCAGTTTACACTCGGTTAAGATATCTGCATATGACTTAGGACTGTCGTTGATAAATAATAATAATAAATTCTTAATCGACTAACACTCACACAATTTTGTTGACTAATCGATTAATGATTAAATCAACAGATCTGTAAAACTGAGTTTCTCCACAAAGAATCATGTAAAATGCACCAGATATGTGCTCATATGTGTCTTTGAAATAAGTCGATCAGTATGAAAATCGCCGAAATAAATTTTGGTCGACTAAGACCAAAATTACAAATTCGGCTAATCAACTAAGAGGGGACAAGCCTAATATGTATGCAGATAAAAGCTAATAAAAAGCTAAATTGTTGTCAGACGATACCCGATGTTTTCCGAGATTGCATTTCGGCCAATATGTTCTGCCTCTTCTGCTCTCTACTGTTTACCTGCCTGCAACCAAAGCCTGCTCAAACGTGATTGGTCAATGCTACTAGGACTACAAACAGAAACCTGAATGCTTCCAATACCACAATCGTATCCCGTTGCCTACAGATTCTGCATTCATGCACAGATATCTGTTCATGGAGATTATGTCTAAATGAACCACCTTTTTATTCTCAAACAGCTGTTGTTTTTATGGTGAGAATCTGTCTGGAAACTTCTGTGTTGATGTTGATTCTTGTTTGTCTTTTGTCTCCACCAGATTTTGATGCCAACAACATTTTCAAGGCATTCTTTGGAGGCCCTGGAGGTTTTAGTTTTGAAGGTAATTTATGTACAAAAAGCTGCCAGAAATTATGCTTTTCTACTGTCAAGCATTTGGAGTGATGTTCACATTGACTTGTTTATTGTTTGTTTCAGCATCTGGACCAGGAAATTTCTTCTTCCAGTTTGGTTAATTGCAGGATTTGTCTACCTAAACAGTTGCTACATCAGGACTTTTCAACAATGTCAACCCCCCGACCCACCATCCATACTTAATGACTGATTGCAAATCAGATTCCTGTCTATGCCATTGACTGAATGAATGCAACCCAATGACCACATGCAGCAAATGATTTAAAGCCCGTATAGCAAGGACACCAAGTCGGCACAGACTGAGTTGATAGTGTTACTGCTTTGGGGTTTGGCTTTCTTCTTTTTAGAATAAAACAAACTTTAAAGTCAGTAATGGCTAGCAACACTGGTCCAAATATTTTCTGGATTTCTTTAGATAGCAGAGATTGTGCAGCTATTGTTATCAGAGCTTTTAGGGATCCATGCAGGAAGTGACATCCTGGGGAAACTCTTGAGATGCAACTGAGCATTGAGCAAGCTATTATCAGGCTTGTCTCAACTTACTGCTGAGGGGGCATTCTCTGCATGAAAGTTAATAACTTGCTTAATGATTTCCGAAGAAAATCACTTAGCAAGCGGCACCTTCCCCTTTTTGAAGAATCTGTCAGGCAGACAGTTGGCTGCTACGAATTCACACTGAAAACTGCCTCCTTGTCATAAGCCAATAGGAGCACTTGAGCATTTTTTTAATTCACAGCTGGAGCCTAGAACTACACGTACAGTACAGTACAGCTGAAGCACATTAGAAAGATGGCGGTGGAGACAGCTGTGCTGGCTTTGTTGCCAGCAAAAGTCCCCCTCCCTCTTGTTGTCACAGGTTTTATGTTTGATGTTGCCATTCACAGATTGCTGCATTGTACATTTTACTGGAATGTAAAGTGTTGATTTGTGATGATAGGTTTTTTTTTTCATTCTTTTTTTATTTTGATATGTATATTTATTGTAAATTTGCTGTCTGATAGAACCATTGATGTAAGATGAGGACACCTTTCTGTTATGTAAAAGTTTGAAAGAGAGATGAGAATCCCTTTGACACAAATTCAGGAAGATACTCGTTTTGATTGGTCTGCATGAAATAGATAATGTGTTCCTTGACTGTGATGCAAGCTGTCTGCTTTTACTCAATGCAACAGATTAGCATAAGAAT
>JAOVVB010029421.1:0-15669 GCA_028570985.1 Heterobranchus longifilis
CATGTCTGTCCATTTCTCCGTCATGTGTCTTTAAACTCTCTTCTTCTATCTTCACCTCTTTTTCTTTTCTTTGCTGGGGGCAGTTCAGCCATTAACCATGAATCCAAAGTTTTGTGCTCTCCAGATATATTACATGAATATATGAAGAGTAACAGGAAGCTAAAGTTTTGTTGTTTTGCCACAGCTGAACTTAAATTTACTGGACTGCTTTCTGCGGAGTGATTGACGTGCATTGGTCCTCCAGCTCAGCACCCTTAGCAACACTCTGTTTTACATGGCAACGCATAGTAACGGTCTGCTATACTTGACGACGGTCATCTGTTCGGAAATAAAAGACCTCGGAATGTGGTGTGATTTTTCTGTGGAGGACAGTCTCGGGACAGTGGTTATGAAACAGGTTTGAATAATACATATTTATCTCATGTGTTTTGTGTACGTACCTTTAGGTCCCAGTAGCTGTGCCTCTGTAGCTTTTCTTCCATCTCCACATCGTGCTTCATCAAATGGAGGACATTGTTCACCTGTACCAGCCACTATTTCTCCATTACCTGAACACACACCATGCATTTATTGTAACTATCCTTTATCTTTTTTTCAACTGTAGTGGATATGTGTGAGTATACTGCATTAAAGTGAACAGTTGAAATAACAGCTTTCATTTCTACCAACATGGTGTTTTACTGAAGAAATGAAGTGCATGCTTACTGATCAGGTCACGGGCACCGCTGAGCATCTTGGGTCGGTAGATTCGTCGAGAGTTGGTGTCTGACACATACAGCTGCCCTGTTACTGGGTTGGTGGCCAGATAGTAACGGTGAGCAGGGTTGTTGCTATGGAGGTGACAGACAACAGGGGTAACAAACAAGACACAAGAAATAATTGGTTTAGTAGTGCTGTAATGTCAGTTTCTCTGACATCAGTGATTAAAAACTTTGACATATATAAGACCACGTTTGCTAATGCTGGAGGGCACTGTGTGATGTTTAAATTGTGAATAATTTGGATGACTGTTTGGTGAGTGTTAACACATTACATTTTCAGCTTAGTGTATGTAAACAATTTGAAGTGTGATTTTATTTTTGAGTTTCATCTTCATTGTGGAACATGGACAGTAGTGTGTGTGTGTGTTACAAAAGTTTAACCACTCACTGTGACATTTAATTAAATTAAACATTTTAATTAAAAATTCATTTTTTTCTCTTCATTTGCCGCTGTCTGAAAAGGGCATTCATAATATATATATATAGATATATATATCCCCTTTGTTTCTTTTTTTTTCCTTTGGTAAATACATGGATGAAGTGTTAGTCTAAATTGAAACTGTTTTTAGGCTATATAATTCTAGACAAAAACACCCAGTGTCAGGCTCAAATGAGGTGCTGGAGCTATAGACACAATTTTAAAAAAGTGTTTTAATAACTTTGAGAAATTCTTCAAGTTAATTGGACAATATTTGGACTTCGGTGATTTTGGACTCATCCCGTTCTGAGACCTGACAGAACTGCATAACGCCAATACTTTGAATGCAGCCAGAGACCCGTCTTGGCAACAGCTGAAAGACGCATTATCAGCTCGGAGGCCAGTTGCAGTGTGTCATCTCCGGTGTCCAACCTGCCCAAGGTCCACCGAGAACCGTGGTTCTGGAAGTTCGGAGCTGATCCACATGCCAGCGCGAGCCCATCCAAAGGAACTGAGTGTAGATCCACTGCTATGACTAAGTAAGATGCAATATGCTATGATTCGGGTTGATGTCTCAGTTATTAAATATTCAATTTTCATAAAGTATAATCATAATTTCCATAAATAACTTTAATCTTTTCCGCTGTTAAATTCATCATAAGCTCTCTTCATTCATCATTAATCTAAATGACATGGTTGCAACTCATCTTCTTCAAATGCCAAACTTAAAGATCTGTTTATCATATTACCATTATTTAATCAATATTTGTATATAAATAAATATTCATATATTACTCTCCAGTCATTTGTTTGTGTTTCATCTGTCTTCAGAGTAATTTGATCCCTGGATATGAAGAATTTATACCTTTCACGATTTGAGACTTGATATTAATTTGATATAGATTAATTGGTTAGCGGACTAAATAATTAGGCTTGAGGTGGTGCCCCGTAATAAAAGTAATTGTTTCTGATAGCCAAAAGGATAGCTCCTCAACTTCCTTTACTGTTAATATCAATCGATGTGTTTCTGATTCATGATTTTGGATTATGGGTTATGATTACATATTTCTTAATATTAATAAATTAATTATTAAATTTGCTGCCTTAATAAACCTTTCCTCCGTTGCTCTTCTCTGCTACATATGGTAAAAACAATATACAAATCACCAAAGGCATAAGTATATACAAATGGAATTCTTTCTGAATCCTTAAGTAGAGGCACAGCTCAAGGATGCCCCTTATTACCCACTTTGTTTGCATTAGCGATTGAACCTTTGGCTCAAAAAATCAGACGGACAACAAATAAGTGGTATTACAATTGGTAAGAAACAATACAAACTTAGTTTATTGCTGATGATCTACTACTTTATTTAAGTAATATATACACTTCCATCCAATATGTAATTGAAATTATGACAGAATTTTCAAAGTTATCATGTTATAAAATAAATTAAAATAAATGAAGGAAAAACAGAACTACTAGTAACAGACAAAAGTATAAATAACCTGGACAATCTAAAACAATTTAAAGTACAAACAAGGAATATAAAACACCTTGGTTGCTATATTAGTGCAGATAAGCAAGACATTGAAAGGTGTCTGATTTGAAGATCAATTTAATAGGTAGAATAAACCTTTTTAAGATGATGTGGCTGCCAAAATTTCTATATATATTTCAGACTGTCTCAATTTAGTCTTACAATCTTCTTACAGTCGTTTAGACTACAATTTAGTGTAGTCGGTGTTACCATTGTTACATGATGTTGGGGCAAACACCAATTACATTACTTGCCCACCGCCCCCACTGCCTGCTTTTTTAATAGATATTGTACACCATTTAGTTCATTTTTTGCAGTGCACACCCCGTGTCTGCTCTGCAAATCTAGGGTTACCCTCTAGACACAACCCTGCAGCGGACCCACAGAGGAATCACATTTCACTTTCACCACAAGATGATGGCAGAGAGAGTTAGTGTCAAGTGAAAAGGTGAAGAGTCAGATCAGATTTATATCATGTATCTTTATCATTTGTAATAGAGTTTCAGTGTGTTTTCTTGCTAAATTCACCCACGGCTCGTGGAAATCTCTGAGCCCACAGCACTTAACGAGGGAGGGAGAGATACAGATGCCAAGGTGGCGCTGAGGACGGCTGCTTCTGTGTTTTGGTGTGCATTGTTTGTCTTGTTTTTTTCGTTGTTAATTCTGTGTTTTGCTGCAATACTATGAGCACTATTATGAACATCAGGGAAACAACTCCTGTGGATTTATTTCCCGACTTTCTACTGCCATCTGTGGAACTACTGGACATTTTGGCCAAAGGTGCACTCACCTTTGCCCACACAGTGAAATGCTGAAGGAGAGGGAAGAAGGCCAGAGGGCCAGAGGGCTCATGCGTCTCCAAAGATGCGGAATGCGTGTTCTGCTTCCAGGAATATTCCTCTCCAATGTCCGCTCACTGAGCAACAAAATAGATGAGCTTCAGCTACTGGCGAGGAAAAACAGAGACTTTTCATCATCTCATGTTTTGTGCTTCACAGAGACATGGCTGAGTGGAGTTATTCCAGATGTTGCTGTGCAGCTGGCGGGCTTCCAGCTGTTCAGATCGGACCACGACACGGAGCTCTCCAGCAAGACGAGAGGTGGAGGTATCTGTTTTTTCATCAACAGAGACTGGTGCAAAGATGTGACAGTGATCCTGCAACACTGCTCTCCTGTTCTGGAAACTTTTATCACCAACTGCAAATCCTTTTATTCCCCCTGAGAGTTTGCCTCATTCATTCTGGTTGGTGTTTACATTCCACCCGGAGCTCACGTGCAGGAGGCACAGCATGTACTTGCGGACCAGATACTGTGTGTGGAGTGCACATACCCGGACTCTTTCGTTACTGTCCTCGGCGACTGTAACAAAGGGAACCTCAGCCACGAACTCCCTAAATACCGGCAGTTAATTAAATGCCCGATCAGAGAGGAGAACATGTTGGATCACTGTTACCCCACGATAAACAGTGCTTATCACGCCATCCTCTGTGCTGCACTGGGACTCTCGGATCACTCCATGATCCATCTGATTCCTGCATACAGGCAGAAATTAAAACTTTCTGAGCGTGCTGTGAGGACATCTAAGAAGTGGACCAGTGAAGCTGTGGAGGATCTTTGCGTTTGGACTGTATGGACTGGAATGTTTTCAGGACTGCTATTGACAATCTGGATGAGTTCACAGAGGCTGTGACATCACGCCACATGAACAGTTTCTTCCCAACTGCAGCTGGCCTCATTAACAAGGCCCGGGGCCCCCACCGACATAGACTCTATTCCACTCAATATCAGTACATGTTCATTGTAAACTTTTGTACTTTGTAAACTTTTGCACATCTGAGCACTCAACTCATATATCATGACGCGTTACACATTAACACAGTTTTTACTGCTATACTTGCACATTACATATATGGCTTATACTGCGAACATTCTTGTCAATTATTCCATGTCAATATCTTTCTAAACTATGCAGCTCTCCACACAGAACATATTGTTTACATATTCCTTATCGTAATATTCCTTATTGTAATATTACTTATATATTAGAGTTATTTATACCACTTGTTTCTTGGAGTTTTTCTCACTTGTATATATACCTTTTTGTTTGTTTTTCTTTGTTATGCACCATTACATCAAGACAAATTCCTTGTATGTGAAAACTACTTGGCAATAAATCTGATTCTGATTCTGATTATCTCGAAGGGCAAGGAGAAATTCCCTTGAGTATGTGATGAATGGGGAAGCTTGCAGTCAGTACTCACTCCATTGTTCCTGATTATTGTGAAATTCTCGTGTATGAATGCGATCAGGATGAATATGATCACGTGAGTAGTCCATTTCCATGTTGCACCACACCGAGACGTAGACAAAACAAACGTCAAATCAATAAACAAACAGAAAAAAAAAACAAAAAAAAAACGCTTGGTCAAGAAATAGGAATCCCCAAACATATAGAAATTTGGAATAACCCATTGATAACCATTCAAAACGCCCAATTACACTCGGAGACGTGGATAAACTGTGGAATTCAGACATTATCAGATATTATAAACCATAACTTCAGTACTTTCATTTCAGGAGCTAAGGAATAAATATAAACTAAAAGACATAGAATGTTTTATGTTTTTGCAGTTGAAGAACTGGATAACAGAAAACTTTGACCTTGGAAACAGAGTTCCAACTGAGAATGGGGAAATTCTAAATAACAGGGATAAAAAGAGATGATTAGTAGATGCTGTATATAATATTCTTACCAAAGCTGAGAGCAATGAAGAACTGCTGCAAAATATATATAACAAGTGGAATAAAGATCTTGATATGGTAAATGCAAAAGAAAAATAGAAGGAATGTTTACAACTCACATATAAAATTACCACTAATGAAAACTTGCGTCTAATTCAGTATAAATTAATGACAAGAATATACTATAGTAGAGATAAAATTCATAAGTTTGACAGCAGTTCCTCTGATCGTTGTCTGAAATGCGGCACGCAGAGCGACTCCCTCATACATGCAAAATTAGGAAGATTTGGGAGAACTTTGAAAGATGGATTTCAAGAACTTGTAACTGTAAAGTTACATTTTCACCAATGATTTGTCTCTTTCAAAATGTTGGAAAAATAAGATACCCAACTGGATGGCAAATCCTTTTTTCATCATTAGTTTATAAGAAGCTAATATCACAAAACTGGAAAAATAAAGAAGCACCTACACTTCAAAAATGGAAAACATTAATGAAATATTACTTGAGTATTGAAAAGACAATGTCAGAAGACGGCAATAAAGAGAAACAGTTTCATAATATATGGAGCTCAATTTACGAAGCTCTGTAGTCTGAGTGCAGCCGCAAAATCACCTAGCATTCATAAAGTTTAAGGAACACTGGGTTTTGTTTATTTTTGTTTTGTTTTGCCGTGTGTGTGTGTGTGTGTGTGTGTGTGTGTGTGTGTGTGTGTGTGTGTGTGTGTGTGATAAGTATATGTATATTTGTGTGGGTGGGGGATACAATATTACCTGGGATGACAACTGTATGTGACTGTATGGTACTTGTGGATGAGCAACATAAACAGTGTCAATCATGAAATGTAATTTCTTGAAGAAGTTATGATTATGTAATCAGTTGAAATTGAATGTACTGTATTCTGTATATATATATATATATATATATATATATATATATATATATACACACTGTATTCCTTACGCACTCAATAAAAAAAAGAGAATTGGGAAAAAAAAGACATTTAATTTTGGTTGCAGACTACCTTGCACTGTCTAACATGCGTGAACATAGCCATGACAAGAGGGAGCAGATGCACAAGGAAAAAGGTGGTACACGTGCAGCTGAGTCAGATGCAGCAAGAGCAGCACGCCTGGCAAAGGACACTGTGCGCAAGTCTAAAATGAGGGCAGAGCAATCGCCAGAGATGCAAGCGAAGCACCTGGTAAGCAATGCTCTGAGCATGGCTAACATAAGGGAAAAGGAAGAGTCAGAGATGCGAGTAGAGCGCTTGGCAAGGAACGCCGTAAACCATCAGGTGCACCGTGCGCAACTGAAGCAGGTGTGCCACGACAATCGCAAATCTTGCACAGTATGATGATACTGACTTCTTCGGAGAAGACCTTCGTGGTGATTACAGGCAGACGTTGAGCAAGACCTCACAGTTTCTATGTCCAAAATGTCCAAATTGTGGTGCCTTTGTATGGAAAGAGGAGAGGAAAGGATTCTGCTGCAACTCGGGTAAGATTGACCTTACATATGACTCCACAAATCCCAAGCCTGGCTCAATCCCACCACAGACTCCAGATGCTCCAGGACCTTTTCCTCAATCATAACTTTGTGAAACAGGCAAAACCATATAACAATGCGCTGGCAATGGCAAGTATCTGTGTTTGGGAGATAGCTATGCCTGCCTTCAATCCTGGGGTGCATATATAAGGTAAGGTTTATCATTACATTGCAGGTCACCTTCCAGAGCAAGGTTGTACCCCACTCTTTGCCCAGATCTACTTCCATGATCCGGACCATGAGCTGCAGTACCATCGCGACCACACCTCAAACAGCAGTCTGAATGAACAATTTCTGCTGAGAGCGCAAGAGGTCATTCACAAGTGCAACCTGTACATGCAGCAGTTCAAGTCAGTCATCGAGTATGTGGCCCAGAATGACAACTTGCACGCTGCGTCAAGACTGAGCCATTCATCGTGACACCTTGAACCTTCCCTCACCAGATAACGATGTGGCTGTCATTGCTCCAGGAGCAACGACAACACAGCAGTTTGGAAAGCTGGCTGTCACTCAGGAGGAAGTGACTAAGCTGAAAGGAATCACACCAACTTCCTTCTATCGCTATCATCTTCAAGTGTGCGATCCTGCTCATCACTTCAATCTACTGCTTCATGGTGGGAAACTGACACAGCAGTATGTATGTGACATGATGGCAAAAATGGAGTCACTGCCTCAACTGGATATGCCACAACCAGAAGTCCACCAAGGCTGAAAAGTACAAGGCCATTGTTGATGTCCTGAGCAGTGACGCTGAGGTGATACCTGGATGCCTGACCATCCTGCCACCGTCAATTTATGGATCAACCACGGTGGTATGCCAAGGAGTTCCAGGATGTCATGGCCTTGGTCTGAATCAAGGGAAAACCTGACTTCTCCTTGACTGTCACCTGCAACCCCAAGTGACCAGAAATCACAGGATCACTTTTTGAGGGTCAGCCAGTCAATCAGACCAGACATCATCGCTCGAGTGTTCCACATGAAAGTGGAAGCACTCTTCACTCCACAAAGACCTCAAAAATGACATCTTAGGTCATGTGGACACCTAAGTGATGGTAAAGGAAACGCAAAAGCAGCATCTTCCACATATCTACATGCTCCTGACCATCAGTTGATATTGATTGCATGGTCTCTGCTGAGATTCCTAACAAAGACACTAATCCGGAACTACATCGTATTGTCACATCACACATGATCCATGGACCATGTGGGCAGACCGGAAGTGTCCTAAGGTCTATCCCAAAGTCCTGTAGGAGAGGATCAGCTTTGATGACTCCTATCCTCTCTACAGGAGATGAGCAGAAGCAGCACCTGGTGCTCCCATCTTGAAGACCATCAGAAGCGGTGTCACTGTATCAGTCAACAATGCATGAGTTGTGCCTTACAATCATATATTCTTCTTGTGTATGATGCTCACATCAACCTTGAGCTTGTGTGTTCTCACCAGTGTCAAGTACCTGTACAAATACCTTGAAAAGGGACCAGATCAGTGTTTGGTCAGGCTGGATGTGCCAGATGAGGAGACGTGAGAGGCACTGCGACATAATGAGGTGACACGGTATGAACTAGGGCCTCTGGGGGGTACTGGCACATGTACGACTTCCCCATTCAATGTAAGAGGCCACCAGTAGAGGTGCTGGCAATTAATCTGGAGGATGAGCAAGTTATCACATTCAGTGACGAAGGTGCTGCCCAGGGCCTGGTGGACTCAGGGTCCCCTGCAACCACACTCACCACCTTCTTTGAAGCCATGACTCTACATCCAGGCATGCGTCATGTTGTATATCTAGATGTGTTTCAACACTTTACCTACATTCGGAAGAGATTTCAGTTGCAGAAGCAAAGTTCAGAGTTCTCATAATAACTGGATGGCTGACAGTTGGGTGACTCTCCATGATTGCCTTCAACCCTCATACTAGCGAGCTGTACTATCTTTGCATCCTGCTGTACCACATGCCTGGGCCAACATGCTTTCAGGACCTCCATCGTGTTAGCAATAGGGTCATGGAGACCTATCTGGCAGCTTGCATCGCACATGGAATTGTTGACAATGACCAGGAGGTGAATGCTGTTATGGAGGAGGCTGAAAACATCACATTTGGCCGAGCAGTGTGTGAGGTATTTGCAAACATGCTCATGTTTGTTCTCAGAGGGGAACACTTCAAGTGTCAAGTGCTGCTTAAGCTGAAGGACGATGTTGAGAGACATGGTTTTATGCTGAGCGAGAACTTCAGCCTCCCAGAGTCTGATCCAGTTCACGTCCAGACTTGCATTCCCTGCGTCATTAGGCACAAGACAGAGCACATACCAGAGCTTGAGGCTCACATCGCTGAGACAGAATGATGAGCAGTGTGTAGACAGTGATGGAGAGTGTGGAACGGGGACTTAGCAAGATGATCGCAGTTGATGCAAGTGGTGGAACTGGGTAAGTATTTACACTGTCCCACATACATAACAAAATCTGAGCACGGGGAAAGGTAGCCCATGCAACAGCTGCAAATGGCATTGCGGTTACCCTCCGGCCTAAAGGAACCACTTTTCATAGTAAGACCAGGTGCCCTCTCATTCTTACTGATGAGTCCACTTGTAATGTGAGCGAAGATGACAGCACTGTGGCACTCATCAGAATGAGTCACGGTCGTGGATGAAGTGTCAATGATGGATTGCCATGCATTAGATGTAGCAAATCGGACATTCCAGTGGCTGCAGGGTTCAGAGAAGCCATTTGGTGGCATGACGATGGTATTCAGTAGTGACTGGAGGCAGATCCTTACCGTTGTGCCCCATGGTAGCTGCACTGAGATAGTAAAAAGGTGCTTGAAGAGCTCACACCTGTGGAGGAATGTTGAGATTCTTCAACTTACTGAAAATATGAGGATCACTCAGGCTGGAGAGCAACAACACAAAACACATTTTGCCATATTCCTGCTGAACTTTGGCGAGGGAAAGATACCCGTGGTTCCAGAGGAGGGTGAATTTTCTGTTGAGCTGAACGAATCGCTCACTCTTCAAGGTGAAAGACTCAAGCACATTGTCAGTTGGGTGTATGAGGACATCCAGACCAACATTGTCAACCCTAAGTGGCTATGTGAGTGCGTCATGCTGTGCCCGACCAACTCTGAAGTTGACAAGGTAAACGAGTACATGACAGAAATGTTTCCACGAGGGGAGCATGTTTGCAGCAGCGTGGACACAGCAGAGTCTGAAGGCCACCATGTGAACCCGCCTGAGTTTCTAAATACCCTATGCCTGTCTGGTATGCCTCCCCATCACTCTGAAGGTGGGAATGGTGATCACACCAGAAACCAGCACAATGGACACTGCAATGGGTCAAGGCATATCGTCGCTTAGGTCCTGCCCCATCTCTTGGTTGCAACATCTGAACGCTGGACGCACACCCAGATCAAGCAGGCTTCGCATTCTTGCTCAAGATGAAGGGACAAAGAAGAAGCACTGCTTCCTCAGCAATGTTGTTTATGAAGAGGTGCTGAAAAGATAGAGGTATGTGGATCTAAATGATTTAGAGTATGCATTATTGACAGAAGAAACGTGAACTTGTCTGATTCTCCTGAAGTTCTCTTGCTGCTGGTTATGATTTAGAGTCCGCATAAATGGGACTAAAGGCGTTTTCACACTAGGCATGATTGTTTCGTGCCGTGCCCGAGCACGCTTGCTCCCCCCTCCCCTTTCCCCCGCTGGTCTGCTTTCACTTTAGTAAATCATTCCGTGCCCGAGCACGCTTGCATATATATACCATCGGACACAGTAGGTGGTGGTATGCACGTAGTTGGCTTGCAATCACCAATATACACAAGAAAGAAGAAGCAACCATTTGTTTTGTTCTGTGCGGACTGCTAGAATGATGGAATCCTGTTGCTGTGGATGTTTTTACTCTATCACCACCAACGACCCCCTCAGCTTGCCTATTTTAACGTCTACCTCGCAGCTCAGAGGATCAAATGGGCCCGTGCTGCGTGGTATTGACGGTTTCGAAAGAGACAGGAGGTGTTGATGACTGCATTCGCAACTCTGCTTGCTGACTGAAACTTCAGGTCATCCGTAAGGTGAGACCAGTTGAAATATATAGCGTATATAGCGGCCAACTTCCTGGTTTGGGCACGGATGCTTTCACATCTCATCCATGCCGTGCCCGAGTACACATGAACTGTGCCAGAGACCACCTCTTCAAGCGGACTCGGGCATGGATGGTGAACTGTGCCCAAGCATGGCACAGTTGTGTTCACACTTATCAAATTAACCGGAATTTGGGGTCAAGTGTGCTCGGATCCGTGCCCGGGCCCCCAGTGTGAAAGCCCCCTAAATCATTGCCAGAAGAAACCCTGCCTTGACTGATCCTCCTGAGATTCTATGGCATTAAAATGTCTTAGAAAGTCTTTCATTTAACTTGCTGCTACCTGTAACCTGCCTTTAACCATCATGTGGAAATAGTTATGTATATAGTTATTGTAAACAATTAAGTTTGTAAAGTATGTACTTACTATTATTTGTGTTCTAAAAAAGAACCCACAAAAACAGCATGTTTAAACAAACATCATGCCTTTTCCTTTATGTAGTAACATAACATGTCTGATGTGTCTTTTCATTTTCTTCTTCTTTTTTTCTATTGTTGATGGAGTTGTGAATATACCAGAGGGTAGGTTGTGCTTTTGGTGATACCTGGAGGAGATGCAACAGCATTATGTTTGCAAATTTTGTACTTGAAGTGAAGAATGAAAGACAGACATTATCAGCACAATGTACTTAAATTTACTTAAAGTCTGTTCAAGGTGGGGCTTTCAATTCTAATTTAATGCTGGATAGTTTAAGGTATAATGCATCATATTTTAATTGTTACATTTTGTTGGTAAAATCTGAATCTGCAACATAAAACATTTCTCTGTCAGGTAAATGTAGTAGTACAATGTTTTCCTCTGAAGGATAGTAACATAATTCTAATAATAATAATCATAATAAATCTACAGCTGTTTGAGGCCCTTTTAGTTGGGGGCCAGAGGCAGTTTCCTACCCTGCCTAATGGTAAAGTGCCCCTGATGTTTTTTTTCCCATGAACCAGAGTGTATTTCACCGGTGTTTCTGACTGTGTGACTTGGGTGTGTGATATAACTAGGTCATGGCAGGGGTATTGCTCAGAAGGAAGCGCAGTGTCGAGTGTGAAGTTGTTTGGATGAACAGTTCTCCAGAAAGCTGCAAACAGTAATACCACACGACAAACATTCGGCCCATTCTGAATAGGCAGGTTTTGAATGGGCACTGCACTAGTGCTTTTAATGTGAAGCTGCAGCAGCAGGAAATGTTTGGTTTGCATTAGCAGTAACTTCATGTGCAACTTAACGTGCAAGGCAGACAACCACTGTAGCCACTGTTTTTTCACAATCAAATGTTCATATTAATAATCAAATATGAATTTTCATGATCAAATATCTGTTTGTTTTTACATTTCAAATATATATTCAAATTTAGAACGTTCGTTAACAGCCCTATACATCAGGTTGCGTTTCTCCAATAGTTTAATTTGTCTCAACGTTTTGTTCGGCACCCCCTGCAGTCCCCACTGCCACTGCCTAAACCCACTACCCACATTCAAATGAATGGGAGAACTTGTGTTTTGTCTGAAAGGGGAGACTTGTGGGTACCCATAGCACCCATTTTCATTCAGATATCTTGAGGTCAGAGGTCAAGGGACCCCTTTGAAAATGACAGTGCCAGTTTTCCCTCTCCAAAACTTTGCCAAACTTTGGGGCGTTATTTAGCACCCTTCCCGACAAGCTAGAACAGATCGTCTAGGCCTCTTAAAGACAGTAATGCTAGTTGGTGTGCTCCTACGGATCCCTTACTGGGGTGGCCAATCAGATTTCAGGGGTGGCCTGGAAACGCCCCTGAGTGTAGGGCTTTAACAATTTTACAAATTGGTTAAAAACTTACAATGAAAGCACCATCAAAAGAGTGGATTTACAATTTGGTTCCAGCGTCTTTATGATGGAAATGAAGGAGACTTTCTAGAGCTGATGATAATGAAAAACTAATGAATAAAAGGAGGGTTGATGAACTGAAAGACAATAAACTGGTATTAATTTACTTCCAGTGGAGTGCTCGGTGTGTGTGTGTGTGTGTGTGTGTGTGTGTGTGTGTGTGCGTGCGTGCGTGCGTGCGTGCGTGTGTGTGTGTGCGGGCAGTAGGTTGGTCTGCCTTCGTGGGACCCTCAATTATCTGAGACACTCTTAATGATGCGTGCCACACTGTCATGTAAAATTCATCACACACACAGCAGACCAAGTGTCAAGTATAAGACGTCAAAACACACAGGCGTTGATATATATAGAAACACTTGCCTCCAGCCACAAGTGTCAGTGGTTGGTGATGATTAATTAAGACAGTTAAAAATAGGTTGGCTGTGTGAGACAGTCTGGGCCTTTCTCAATATGTGTTCTTTTCTGTTCTTGTGTCCTTGTGAAACATGATCTTTTATGGTCCAAGTACTGTCCCAATCATGGATGTATTATAAGACCAGGATACCGGATCACAAAATGCCACCTTATTCAGTTCAATGAGAATTGCTCACTGGAGCATAATATTTCCAAACAGTATAATATACCAAACAATCAGTTTTATAGATACTTGCAAATAAGAAGTTATTTAAAAAGTAAACAGATAAAAGCTATACAAAATATTCACCCACTTTTGAAATATATAATGAACAACTACAATGGGAAACTCAAAAACACAACAGGCAATGTGTACAAAATCCTACAAGGGAAAGAAGAAGCAACAACCAATACTACAAAGATGAAATGGGAGGAAGAGTTGGGAATACAAATACCAGATGAAAAATGGAAACATATGTGTAATTCCCTATTTTGGAGAGAATTTGATTGGAAAATAAATATGGTACTTCTTGACACTGGAAATGATTTCCAAATATAAAACAAGATTAAGCTCTCAGTGCTGGAGGAACTGTGGGGAAAGCAATGCAAATCATCTACATATCTTCTTTTCATGCAAATTATTAAAGACATTTTGGTTAGAGGTCTTTAAGTATATGGAAAAGGTTTTTAAAAAACCTCTATATCTAAAAGCAGAGCATATCATATTGGGAAAGCGTCCAACTGATCTTTGTGGAGATGAAAATTATTTATTCAGGATCCTGAGAATTACAGCACTGCAGTGGAAATAAACCAACCCCCCAGATCTCATCAAATGGAAAAATACAATTCAAGAAGTACAACTCATGGAGAAAGTGACTCACAAAATAAGGAATATGGAAGACATATTTGAAAAAAAGGGGATTTTAGATGATGGGAAATTATAACTATAAGGCCAAAACACATTAGTATAATTCCTTCCTGTTCCTTCATGTTACTAAGTATTTGACCGTTCCCTGTACTTTCTTACAAACATCTGATATACATGTGTGAGTCTATATGTGTGCATATGTATATAAATAAATATGTCACGCTGTATGCATGTGTATAGCTTCCTTTTTTCCCACTTTCTTTTTACTTAATTTTTTATTTATTTTATTTTTATTATATATATTTTTTAATTAGATACTTCTTCTTTTTCATAAATTTCTGCTCTCTCTCTATTTTAGTTCTTTTCACTTTAATATGAAATTATTGTTGTTGTATTATTTGTCACTGACTGTGAACCTGGAAGCAGCTGAGCTGCATATATGAAAATTATATTGAATAAAAATTAAGTATAAAAAAAAAAAAGAATACCAAAGATTCACCTGCTACATTTTTTTGGAGCTCAAGATGGTCTGTCACGGCTTTCTTCAAGAAATGGAACCACAGAGCGGGCTCAGCTTGTAGTTCAGGTGAAGGTTTTGGACGAGAAGATTTGCGAGTGTTGGAAAATAAAAACAGTACTGTACTATACTGTACCGTACCGTACTGTACCGTACTGTACTGTACCGTACCGTGCTGTACTGTACTGTACTATACTGTACTGTCCTGTACCATACTGTATTATGCTGTACTATACTCTACTGTCCTGTACTATACTATACTGCATACTGTACAGAAACTGTACTATACTGTACTGTACTATACTGTACTGTACCATACTGTACTGTACTGTACTGTACTGTATTGTACTGTACAGTATTGTACTGTACCATACTGTACTGTACTGTACTGTATTGTACTGTACTACCTGGCAGAGAGGTGCTCCCTACACAGTGATTTATCCTCGCAGCTTTCATTGAAATATTTAGGAAGATGTAAGAAAATTAGCTGACCCGGATGTTAATCTGTCATTGATATAATGAAGCATTAAAGAGTGAAGGAGAAAAAAATTAAAAACACACAAGACTGTTTGAGAGTAACGGAACCAAAATTAATGAGCACAAAAATGAAAATATTAGCTGCGTGATTCTGACAGTTCAAATGTAGGGTACTTTAAAAAAAAAAAAAAAAAAAAGTAATCTGATTCAATGAAAGAAAGAAACAAACATTTTTCATATTCCCCTCCTGACACATGAGTTTGACCTGACGTTCAAAAGTATAAAGTAGCATCGATTGGAAATACAAGTACGTCAAAGTTGTACTTGAGTAAATGTAGTTAGTGACCTTCCAGCACTGCAGTACTGATGCTGATAGAAGGCCTCTGCTGATTTATCTGAGAATGTTTTCACCACACGAGGGC
>JAOVVB010029431.1:0-15668 GCA_028570985.1 Heterobranchus longifilis
TCCTGTATGTTGTTGGGGTGGTTGATGACGCAAACCAAAATCCTTTGACAGCTTAATGTAATAAGTCTCTAAAGGTCCCATATTGTAAAAAGTGAGATTTCCATGTCTCTTTTTTAAATTATAAAGTAGGTAGATGCTATATAAATATTGTGTAAGTATAAAAAAGCTCAATCCACAGAGAAATGCACACAGCCCATATTCAGAAACTGTGCCTTTAAATGAGCCGTCAGGGCTCCCATAAGGTTGTGATGTCACAACTATACTATATATATATATATAGGTAGAAAGTGCTGCCGTCATTCCCCGGCTGCAATGACGATGTAGAGACGCCGAGAGGGCAGATGTCGAAGACCCAGAAACACTGACTAATTACAGCAGGCTGGGCTTTTCTTTGGGAGAGGGGCTTTAAGTATTACCTTGCGTGGCAGCTGGATTCTCGTGATATCACAAGATCACGCGAGAATCCGTGCGTTTGGGTCGGGTCAATTGTGGCGGAACGTTGAATACTTTTTCGCCGAAAGCCGAAACAGTGATGCGAGAAGCAGGTATAATCAGACAGACAAAAGAGAAAAAGAATGTGTTTTTTGAGCATTAAAACATGTAAACGTAGTCTAGTAGAAAGCCAAAATACAAGCATGAACCTGAAACTGAGCATAATAGGTCTCCTTTAATTCAAAGCTGGTTGTGGTAGGTATCTGATTTTGGAACCACTATTGAGAGGAGGAGAAGGATTCAAGTGCAGAGAGACTTAAATCTCAGGAGAGTCTTGTTGCTTGTTTATTCTGGCAGCAGGAGGTAGACTGAACCGAGGAGGACTTGGCAGAACAATAAACAACTTTAATGCTGAAGGAGTAGCAACTAACTGAATACACCAGAGAAAATCTATCAGCTAAACTTGATAGACGGGCTGCTAAATAAACAACTCACGTTGTCTTAATGGGCAACCAAAGACGAAGCAAACTGAAGAGCGGGTACTACACTGCTGCATTAGATAACGCTGCCATGTTAGACTGATCTCTGGTTACATGCCTGCGGGTGCAGTGACAGTCACCTGACCAGAGTCCTGGACTGTTCTTCTAAATCAGTTCATTTGAAAACATCTGTGTTGTTTTCTAATGTGTCCTAGCTTTTATAATGGAGAATAGATTTCCACCTCCATTATTTCTGCTTGAAAAAAGGTAGAAGAGTAGAAGGAGGTTATGCAAAATGCATTTTTAAAATTACATTAAAGCATAATGGAGTTTCATTTTGTTATTATTCAGCATTCTGCCATGCTTTTTTTTTTTCTTTTTGTTTTTTACTTCTTCTTGCCTTGGGGAGACGTTTGGGAGAAACTTAATTGTCTGTATCTGAGGTTTTATACTGAGAACAATGGAAAAAACTGAGGTTATGTCTCTCAACAAAATATAGAAAAATAGCTCGAGTTGGAATTTCACAACCATGAGGAAAAATATTTGTCCCTTGTGTTCAGGTAACCTGGGTACATTTGTTTGACTGTTTATTAATGTACACTGTCCCTTTTCAAATAAATTATTAAATTTAATAAACACTGTTAATTATGAGAATAATATGTTGGTAATGAACCAATTTAAAAGGTGCCCTGTGCTGTTTTACACTGAATGTAAACAGAAACTTTGTTTATTTACAAGAAAACTTCACAGGACACCTTTAAATTGTTTTTTTAAAGAATTGCAAGAAGAAATGTGCTGAGTGGCATACTTTACAATGGAACAATAAATGCTCTCTCAAGGAAAATATTTTCTAAATTGTGTCAAACATTTCTTTGGCATTTCCTTGAGATTCACCCAATTATAAGGGTGGTTTCTGGTGGATTCGGGTGCACCGAAGTACCAGTCAGTGATACATTTAAAGGAAGGTAAAATGATTAAATGTGGTAAACAACTAGCATCTATCTTGCGTTGGTTATGTCTGTACATGGAATAGCTTCAGGTATGTGGACAAATACATAATTTGTTCAAGTAATTTGCAAAAGTCGGCACGGGTTCTAATGATAGCAGCTGACCAAAAGACATTACTCTGCATAGCTGTAGCCTATATAGGCCTGGTGTACTTGCAAAAGTGCTGACCTTGCAGCTCTGCAAATGACTTATTTTACAACTTACCATCCTATTGCCCAGATTAGGGCCAGCCATATTTCATACAGTTTGTATGGCTTCAGGTGGGATCTACACAAAGGTAGAAACAGACATAAAGGATGACCTTTTACTGTAGGAGCCCTAACTAATGACACTGTCTGTAACATTCAAAAAGAAATGTCTGAAAATAGCTGCTTTTTCTCAACTTTATAGACTTGTAGAGGACCACCAGTGGATTCTTTTTACGGAGACAAAGACTGAAACTTTTTAACACTACGGTTGATTACAGCTGCCGTCTGATGCAGAGGTGGAGCTGACAGTGTGAAGCTGAGCTTCAGCTGTCAGTTGACTGAAGCCACTGTGTGGAAGCTGTGGAGTCCTATGGGTGGTTTATTGGGACTGTCGGATACACTTCTACTCACACAGGCTCCTTTCGCCTTTTATTAAAATAATCATTTTCTGACTTGATTTGCACCTAGAAAATCTGAAACACAAAAGGGAAAGTGAGATAGTGTGTGTGTGCGTGTGTGAATACAGTATGTGTGAAACCCAGGAGCAGGAATTAGTCAGAGACAGGGAGGAAATGGTTGTGGCCTTTACTTTGACATTTTTGACCACAGCAAACCACGGGCACAAACACGTGGTTTGCTTTGGGGCCAGATTTTGATAACATGACACAAATGGTGGTAAATATAGCTGTTTTTTTAGGCACACTACTCTACCCGTTAATGCCCACCAGGTGTGCTGATGTTGTGTAACCAAAATTGTAAATAACCCTTTTTTTTGTAAATAGATTTGGCCATCCATATTATCTGCCATTAGTCCCTGATTTAACAGCAAAAATCTGGAGACAACACAAGAAAGGTTGTTAAAAATCCTCATGTTTATGTTATCTTGTAAACACACAGTATGTGAGTGTGAGAATTATTACCTAAACTGTATATTATATACTGTATTTTCCAATGCCAAGGACATTTGTGCTGGATTTATTTGGTGTGTTTATCTTTATTTTAACTTCCAATCATCAACAACAGATAAAAGGTGATAAAAAACTAAGATTTTTAGTTTTAAAGTGACAGTGAAATGGCAGTTGGAGAATAATCTGTGATGCGATTTAGGATTGAAATGGAATGTGTAGAGCAGGAAATTAAATGTAATCCACAACTACACATGATAAGAAACTAAGCAAAGTTGTTGTTTTTTTTTGCTGACTGATCGAACACACACCTGCAACGATCTCTGCTAGCCATTACGACTAACAAGCTAACAGTCAAGTGTGTATTTATGTAAGTAAGTCACATTTGATTGGATACATCTCTGAGTGCAGGATAAATATTAAAAATATATTAGTTTTACAGGAAAGGTAGGAAGGTAATACTCAAAAATTATTTTTTTTGACATTTAAGAGAAATAAGAGTCTCCTTCAGTATTTTTTAAATTTAAAGTTGGGTTATTTTGAAAACAATGTGTGAATTGTGTTTTTCTGTTTGTGCTGTATGTGTGGCAGCGGCTAACATTTTGTCGGGTTCTATGGGAATTTTCTGTCAAACACATTTTTTGTTAAGTTGCCAAAGCCCTGTGCACGGTGACAAAAGCATGTAGTGTTGGAGACAATGAGGGAAACGGAGAGGGAATGTTGTCCCCTCGGGAGAGGAATGCGTCCCCTTGCCCAGGTCACAATGCTCAATTCAGCCTGGGCCCCCGGCAAAAAAACATGCCATTCTGAAATACCAGGTGACGCTTTGTGTGAGCCATTCATTATATCACTGTCACATGTCTGTCTGTTGGCTTATTCAAGACTGTCAGACGAACAGACCAGGGGTTGTGGACGAGGTAATGAATCACACCCACTCATTGTCATCAGCAGAGTGCCTTAGTTCATGGAAATTACATTTAATCATAGTTATTACCGCCAAAGGTGCTCTGTAATATAACGTTGTGATAAAAAAGTTAACTCTTCTGCAAAGTAACTAAATTAGATATAATCCACGTGGAAACATTGGTCATGTCTGTGTGTATTTTTCGCCCACAGGTTCAGCCTACTATGACAACGTGCGGCCGTTAGCGTATCCTGACTCAGACGCTGTCCTCATCTGCTTTGACATTAGCCGCCCGGAAACGCTGGACAGCGTGCTTAAAAAGGTCAGTGTCACATTAAAAAGAAGTGTGAATGTGTCCTGTTTATATATATTTATTTATTTTCAAACAAAGCTGAGGCCGTTTTCAAGGTATTTATCTTGTTTTACTGCAAGCATCACAGCAGGCTTAAATAATCTATCTTAAGACAAGACTCATGTGCACACTGGGAGAGTTATGGGTCACTGTAATCATTTCTCCTTTCTATACTGACCATTCTTCACAGCACTATAGGGCGCCCCAGTTTGTAGTTTTAAAACCCGGACATGAGCATTTTAGCACTTCCGGTTCCCTCGACTAGAAGTCAATGGGTGTTTTGAATGTGTTTTTGTTTAGATGTCTGAAATAAGTTCTGTGGTTAACACAAGCTTAGGAAATTTTAAAGTTTTGTTCTACGACATAAAATACGTCGGTAAACACAGCACTTGTGATTTTTGAAGCTTTTACGTGTCTAAAAAAAGGCGGTTGCTAACAAGTGGCTAAATGAGACAGAGGTGGTTGAGGACATTAAACTCGTAGAACAGTTGGGTAGTTCGTTGATAGCCTAACATTAGCTTTTTACTTCTGGCGATTGCTTTTACACTTCTAAAGTCATAAAACTGGTGTTCATATGGAGAGATTATCTTGCTGAATTAAATGTGAAAGTATCATAAACTTGTGTTCACCACAGAGCTTATTTTCTGTAATGATCCAAATTCCATTGGCTTTTTTACGAGGGAACCCATGGCAACTCTAACTTCTGGGTTGGCCTACAAAAAGACATCATCCCTGGGTACAAAATCTACAGTCCTCGTTTTTTTGACTGTTTTTTCGGCCACTTGGGGCCAATGGAACCAAGTTATGAACGACTGACTTATCATCACCTTTGAAGTTGATATGGTGAACATGTTAGCAAACAGTTTCTTATTTACACATCCAGCAGGTATGGAGCAACACTATCAATAGTTTGGAGCATGTTTCTGGCCATCTGGCCATCTAAGTCCAATATTCACTCTCCTTTGAACTGTTTTTCATCTCTACCAACTCCTGAGGGAAATATCTGGCTCTTTAGCTGCTAAATGCTCACCAGCTTCTAACTGTGTCTGTCTGCTGTTTGGTATTGAGCAGGTAATGTATAGTGCATTTTTAGAGCTTTTTCGCTGAAAACAGCAGCTTCAAATTAGCTTTAGCTAAAATTACGAAGGCATTTTTGCACAAACGAGGACTGTGGATTTTGTCCTCATCCTGATTACAACAACCTTTTTCAAAGTACACATGGCAAGTATTCTATTAAAATAGACTTTGAAAAATCCAAACCTATCCTTTAAGGCTGTAATTTTCTTATGACAAGAGAAAAATCCTTTCAAGTGTTGAGTAATTCAATCTGCACAGAACACACAGTTTTTTAAAAGATGTTTTTGCAAACTAGTAGCATTTAAGATATTGATGAATTAGAATTTCCCCTGCTAACGAACTGAGTTGTGGGCATCAAATGTGTTGGAGCATTTGATCTTTCAGTCTGCAGACATTCCTGCAGTCAGCACCATCACTCATTAATGACATCATCAATACAAGACAAAAAAAACCCACTTATCTTTTATGTTGGACAATTTCTCACATCGACAGGGGGTCCACTTGAGAACTAACTTGAACTTTGACCTTATTAGATGACCTTCGTAATAGTGGTGAATAAACTGATCTCACAATGCATGCCCAGGATGCCAAAGTGACATGTTGATGGGTCACTCTATTCCACGTTTAGAGACAAAACAAAGGAACTAATCCTTATTGTATCTAATTATTTAAGTGCTTAAATATGGCAATGTGCCACCATGTCTTGTTTCCATTTACTTTGGCATTGCAAGCCTCTATCTTCAAATAATGCCCTTGCAGTACATAACACTTTTTCTTCTTCCATTTTGACAGCCTTCTGCTTAACCAATACTTGTGCCCTCCAATTTTCCTCTTAGAAGGACTATTTTTTTCTCAGTATTGTCAGGCTACAAAAATACCCCTCGACTCTTTATCATTTCCCTTTTTCCATCATTTGTTCTCTTTAGTCCAATCTCCCTTCAAATACTCATTCAAACCTCCCATGTTAGGAGGTTTATCATTTAGCATTACCCAATCTAAGCTGTTATCTCAGTCTCTACCCGGCTATCACCTTTTTTTAAACACTTCAACCTGACTTGACTTTCATGACTTTCTGCCTGCCAGCATTGCTGCATCTCCTGCTTTCTAACTCTTTCCTATCTTTCTATCCCACTGTCTGTTTGGATTGAAGTATCAGGTTATTTGTGAAATAAATATTAGAGATAAGGAAAGCTGTGATGAGACCATCTCTACATCCAACCTTCAAGACTGCAAAAAAAGCATTCTCGACTTGTACATATGAATGCCAGAAGCTGTACAAACACTACAAGCACAATATAGCAGAGAATGACAGACACACACACACACACCCACTGGCTGATAATGTAAGGGTCTACTGTAATTACAGGTTCTACCAGTGTAGCTGAATAAAGCACCCTGGGGTCAGTCAAAATAAATAGAGTACATTAATAACATGTGTGCACAACATAGGATCAATGCACATATGATTCATACACACTAGTTACTGTTTTTTCATGAGCTTAGAACAAATAGTTCATGAGTTCAAATTCTCCCTGAGCGCAACTCAACCCACCTCCGAAATCTTTGACTAGCACCCAAAAAAGTCTTGAATTTAAATTTTCCACAGATTTAACAAATACCAAAATTTCACAATGTATATATTTCTTTAATTTTTAAATGATGTTTTCTGCAATATTTTTCATCCTGGTCTAAATGTTTCAAAGCCTCCTCCACACTGCATGTATAACATGTAATTGTGGCGAAGAATACTACATCCCAGTCACATTTTAAGATACTTAGTCCAGACTATATAAGAGTCTACAGCCATGCTAACGGCTGCATTTAGGCACAGCATCACTTACTTACACATCACCATGCAAACATGCATGAAATGCACAACGCTAACATGTTGATGCTTAGCAGGTATAATGTTTACACTATATCTTAATTTAGCAGGTTAGGGTGCTACATTTGCTCGTTAGTCAAAAACCAAAGTATTGGATAAAGTGAAATTGTATCTGATGAGGGAGCTAGATAACAAAAATTGAGGGTTTACCGAAGTTGTTACAATTCATCCTGAGGGGAACATGTCTGTACCAAATTTCATGGCAATCTGATTGCAATCCAAATGCCAACCTCATGGTGGGGATTGAGAAAAAGTGAGGGGATCACCAAATCCATTAGGATTCATCATCTGGGGATCATTAATATGTGTACAAAATATAGTCATATTTTGTCATATAGTCATAGTTGTTGAGATATTTCAGTCTGGACCAAAGTGGTGGACCAACCGACAGACTAAAATTGCCATCCCTAGGGCCACGCTGCTAACCTGGCTAAAAATATCAGAATCAGCCTTAAAAACCCAACATGTGTAATATGTGTGTAATCACATAATGTGAAAACTCCTCACAGGTCATTAAACCCACTTAAATTCCCAGAAATATGACTGAGAACATGACATCAGTGTCCTCATTGTCAGCTACAGCCCTTCCTGGTGGGTTTAATGTGTGTATTTTGAAAGTGCAGTTACCTGTATTGCACATATATTTCAAACTGAATTGTCAGCCTCCATTTTCTTCCTTTGATAAATCAGACTCTCAGCTCCCACTGCTCGCATTCTGCTCTTTATCCAGGACAAAACCTTTACCAATTCTTAACATTAACACAAACAATAAGTTGCTCTTCCCATGGGTCCTTTGTGACTCATCTAAATTGCTGCTATTCACCAGTTGCACACTGTTCGGCGGAGCGGCCTATTGAATGGCAAACAGCTCACTCTGCACAACACGCTGGAGCCCCTAACAGCAGCGACACAGGCATCCGGGAGAAAGATCTCTTTGTAAGGGAGAATAAATGGAGCAGCAATGCTCAAAGTGGTTGTCTGTGCCATAGAATGAGGAGATAATGACAAGAGTCTCAGGAATAGAAAACGACAGAGAAAGAGTTGGTATGTGTCTATGGTCTGTCTTTGTCACTCACTTCTTCCAGCATTTATGACCATGGGCATCATGTTGTCATGCAAGTTGTTTTTTTCATATTTTTGCTGCAGGTTACAGATGAGAGGATGAAATTCCTCACTCATTTGAGCCAGGATTTTACAACACTGAAAAGTTTTTGCTTGTTTGAATAGAAAGAGAAAGGTTGTGAAATTAAACCACTAGAGCTGTAGTCTCGCATATAGCCAGACCTATCTCCACAGCGCTGGAGTATGGTCTGGCTCCAGTGCGTTTTCACTCAGGCATAGGAGAAAAAAACTCTGGCTTGTTCGCATTTCTTTAAATCAATCACAATCGTACTTGGGCGGCGCTAAGCCCCGGCTACAGCAAAGGGACATTGAGAACGGAAACACGAAGGGGAGGGACTCAACGATTAGTTGACTAATTGATCAGTCGATCGACAGAAAAATACTCACCAAATATTTTGATAATCGATTAATCATTAGTATCACAAGTAATTTTTCATGCAAAAACAGCAGAAAATGCTATTTTCAGCCTCTAAAATATGGAACGTTCCTGCTTTTTTCCAAAAGACATCACCTTGGACTTTGAGAAACTCTGATGGACATTTTTCACTATTTTCTGACATTTTATAGACCAAACAATTAATTGATAATGAAAATAATCATTAGGTGCAGCCCTATAAATCAGGATAAAGTTTAATAAATATAGTCATTGCCATATTATACGGCCAAAAATATGTGCATACCCCTATCCACACATTTGGGCTTTTTCAGGGTTTGCACTAGGCCCCTTTGTTCCAATTAAGGGAAATCTTAATGCTACAACATACAATGATATTTTAGCCAAAGTTGTGCGTCCAGCTTTTTGGCAACAGTTTGTTTTGTATAGTATTTTTGGCCTATTTTGGCGTGGAAGGAAGAATGGAAATTTAAACCTATGTTTGATTCATAATGAATTGTATTTGTCTATTGATACACAGTGGCAGGGGGAGACGCAGGAGTTCTGTCCCAATGCCAAAGTGGTGCTGGTCGGCTGCAAGTTGGACATGAGGACGGACCTCAACGTCATGAGAGAGCTTTCCAAACACAGACTCATTCCTGTCACCCACGAACAGGTGAGGAGTGCACTCACATATTTCTTTATCTGTTTACATCAACAGTGTCAAATCTAGCTTGAAATTAACTGCTGCTCCTGCTACCATGGCTTAACAATGCAACAGTAATTTTGCATAATTTTGCACGTTTGAAGAACTGAATAGTATTGATTTATTTAGAATATAACATTATAATATTTGGAACATCCATGAGATATGGTTTTAAATGTACAGTCCTTTGTAATTTTCCGCTGCAGTGATTTTCATTTGCCTATAGTAACACTGATTCAGGTGCACATTTAATAGTATCATCCCAGACAAATGACACCCATTACTTTCTTCCCTTGTGCACATAAACAAAACTTCTGAAAATGAATTGGGAGGATGACATTTGCTTCAGATCATAACTTCCACAAATATGGAAACACAAGGAGAATAAAAGAGCTGGGACTGAACAAAGATAGCACAGCCGGATGTGTGCGATAATACAATTGTTTTGTTTGTGTCTTGAAGCGATGAACAGTGGCATGCATGAATTTTAATAGCCTATTTTCATGTAAATGTGAAGTCACACTTCTTGGCAGCCTTTTGTCAACATATTAATATTTTCTCATACCTCCAACAAAGCAAAGGTAACCACTCTCATTTTCCTGCCAATAATGGCATCAAAATTGGTCCATCAAGATCTCAGATTACTTTCTCTGGATAAAGTGATTTAGCTCCAAATTAACAGAAACCTCTGATTATCAAATTGCCAAATGTTTTCCTGAAACTGTAACAGCACCAACTTTCACATTTGAAACTCTTTCCCATCCACTATAAAATCCTCAGTGTTAGGCCACTTTTACCTTGTTTGGCTGGATGTATACTGTAGCTTTCCAGCACAGGTCTAATTAAAGAACATTTTAAATAATCATCCCAAAGGCACCCAAAGTATGTCTTGTTTAGTTTACTTTTATGTGTGTCCAATACAGCTGCATCAAAACAGTGTGAAAACAACGACTTTACATTATTTTAATTACCTGTTTTTGCCAAAATGCGCAATTACAGAGTGAACCATCAACAGTGAAACACTTTGGGTGCATCTGAGGCTGAACTGTTTGTCCATTGGCTTCATAGTATTGTCTAAGAGATCGCTTAATCTTGGCAAAAAAAGACAAAAGCACAGTATGTCTGTGGACAATGTGGCCAGACTTAATAGAAAAAGACGTAAAATAGAGGACAGGTAGAAAATGGCTGGATTACTTATAACTGTTGCCATAGAGCTTTTCTTAATGGGCCCCATTCAAAGGGCTGCATTGCAAACAGCCACAAACTGGGACCTTTACATTTCCGCCACTTGACCAACTGATGTGATCCCCAGGGGAAGTGCATTCACCAGAATGAACTGCACGCAAACTGTGTGACTACTGCTGTAATCGGCTTGAGGGCGTCAAAATAGAGACTTGAAGTGTTGGAACGTTTCCATTAGTGCAAAAATAATGCAGCCTCCCTGGAAGCACAGCTCAAGCCTTTAATGTTTTTCATAGAAGAGGAACATTATTACCACATCTCACTGCTAGATACTGCTTCAATACGGAATATCTCACAACACTGATGGCTGAACACCCACACTGTCACACAGTGTCGATGTTTCATGTGCCAGAGAAGTTGATGAATCCAATTGAAGGCACTCCAGAAAGAAAGAATGAAATAAGTGAGAAACTCAAGAAATAGTGAGAAAGCAACAGGCTAGAAGAGCTATTTATAAGATCTAAAGAAGGATTGGTAAAAATCAATACAAAATTGAGGTCCAAGATACACCCAAACACAGTCGGGGAGAACAGCTAAGCAAAATGAGAGCACCATATATAAGTTCAACCAGTCCAGATTTTAGATGGTGATAACCACTACTGGGAATAAGCTGAGCTTTTTTTACGCTCGAGTTTTAGTTGCACAGATAGGCCTTGAATATTTCATAGCTGTATGGAGGATCTTAGCTTTCTGTATGCCCCAGCTGACTATTATGCTTCTGAGAGCTGAGGCTTTTATTAAGAGTGTTTACTGTACATGACCAAGGCCAATGGTCTGACAAAATGGTCCACAAAAGGTATACGGTAAGGATAATCTAACAGCATGTAACACATTGTCATAATAATACACTGCTTGAAAAGAGTGTTGCAGAGTCCACTGTTTGTGCATTTACGCACTAGTACTGTATGGCTTTCAAAAACTAAGAATAAATGTTTAATTTTGACTCTGTTAAATTATGAGGTTTCCAACAGTATGTCAGCGGTTCAACATGGTTCAAGCACATTTAAGAATGCAAAAAGCATTATTTCCAACATATGACTCCCCTGTCTCTCACACACTCATACACACAATTTGTTTGTCATTGCTCTAAGTACTACCTCTCAGCATGCAGCTCTCTAAGTGAGTCACCCTGTTTTGGACTACAAACGAACACAAACTGAAGCACACGGCTGGATAAATGTTTGAATTTTAAAGCTGCACTTATATTTATAGTAACAATGGATGAAATGACTATACATGCAGTGTTAAAGGAGGCATCCGTAGTGATGGACCCACAAAGAATTATGATTGGGCTCCATTTCCCCTCCACTCTGTGGAGCATTTTAGGGTCTTTAAGCTTTTTGTTTTGGTTTTACTACCCGCAAATATACTGTTTTGGTTCAGTCTTAGTATTCTCATCAACCTTTTTTTCCAGCAGTGGCAGTGTATGCTACCTGTCCCGCACCAGATGGAAAACAGAGCTAGAAATGTAGAACAAAGTTAGCAACTAGCAGCTAAAGAGCCAGATATTTCTCTCAGGAGTTGATGACCAAAATCAGAGCTTAAAAGGGGAGTAAATATTGGATTTACATTTCTCAAGTGGCCAGAAACACAGCTCGAAATGTTAATTTTGCAATTTGTCTGCTGGATGTGCAACCTGTGTCTTCACTATTTATTCATCCTCTTAACAGACCCATATTCTGGATTTTTCTGTGTTTTCAGGGAACTACTTTGGCGAGGCAGATCGGTGCCGTGGCCTACACAGAGTGCACTTCAAAGTATTCTGAGAACAGTGTCCGTGATGTTTTTCACGTCACAACTCTGGCATCTGTGTCCCGTATCCATCGGCCTCAGCTCAAACGTGCTGGCTCACGTCGCGGACTCAAGCGGGTCTCCCAGCAGCCGCCCCGGACTGAGATTCTTGAGCACCCACCTGCCATTAGAAAGGACCGGGCCAAAAGCTGCGTGCTCATGTAGGACCAGAGTCTAACCAGCAGCCTGACTAGTGTGTGCCGATGGACATGAAACCATACTGCACATGAACTTAATTTATTGGTGAATTTTTGTCAGATCTTTGCACTGCATAAAGGACAATATGATGAAAACAAGAACCAATGCTATCCTGTGGAGTTCTTTGGGGAATTGTTTGTTCATCTTAGCAAAACTCTCCTTGTTATTTTTCCTCTGTGGCTGTGTTGTCATCAGGGGTGGTCATTGTGTGGCAAAAGCTATTTTTCTTTCACGCTTTTATTCAAACAAGTGGACAAAAATGGTCATGGACACAAATGGGCTGGTTAGCAAATTAAACAAGGACAGAATAAAGTATGGAGATGAAAGTGAAAAAAATAAATAATTGGAAAGATCACCTTGCAGGAACCAGCAGTGACAGTGCTGGTCTTGACCTCTGCTATGTTGTTTCCTGTTTTGAAATGCTATTCTCTCTTTAAGTGTTTAAGTAAATGAAGCACAATACGATGCACGCAAACTGTTTCGAGTTATTCGTAAATGTCAGGGAATGAACTCTGCTGTTCCACTTCATATAACAAGTTGAAAATCTGGACAGACAAAAAAAAACAACTCGTGGGCTGAGATGACACTAATTTTCTTAAACCACAAGTGCTTTTAATATTGAAAACTGAATAATCACTCACCACATAAGACTGAAGTGTTGTGAAATTAATATTGTTCTAATAATCCACACTGGGAAAGAAAGTCACGGAGGCAGTAAAGGGAGTGACTGTTATGTTGTACATGTGATACTAAAATAAAAAAAACTTGCTCTGCTAAGTGTTGGAACATCTTTAATATGTAATTTACTCACTGACTGATTTAGCCTTGATGCTGAATTACTATGCTTTGAAAAGATATGTGTATAAATGGGAAATCTTAGATTTTTTATATTTTTGTCTGCAGATCTCAGTTAATTGGTGCAGAGAGCACAATAGTTTCCAGTTCTGAACATTTTGTCTCAGGAAGACAGGAACATTTCTCTTTGAAAAACTAGAACTTTTCAATTAGCAATAAACACTTATGAATCATACATGATCTTGCCTTTTTAACAAGACTAAGAGTCTTTGAGCTAAATGCTAATGTCAGCATGCTAACATGCTCACAGTGATATTGCCAACATGCTGTTGTTCAGCTGGTATAATGTGTTTTGGATTGTAAAATGTCCTAATTAGCACAAAACACAAAGTATAGCTGAGGCTAGATGAAATGTTAAGATATCACCAAAGTTATTACAATTCATCCACTGGGATGAATGTCTGTACCAAATAAAAAATTAAAAAAAAGGTACATCACACACTACAGGATATTCATTAAGATTATCGTGAGAGGCATGAATGCACCACGTTACCTCTCTCATGTGATCTCATGCAGCAGTAAATGGACGTGTTGAAAACTTGTTGGATTAATGCTTTGCAGTAAGAAAAAACAAAAGCAGAAGGTTAAACGAGTCTGGGTGAGGAAAATGTTTGCGATCTGGAGGTGAGGTCAGTTTTAATATGTATTAACGGTAGCATGCTAGCTAACGTTAGCCTCAAGGGCTAGACCGCCGCTTGATGATACAGTCAGCTGCTCTGTACTGATGTAATACTACTCGTAATCATCCAGATTTTAACTCCTAAATATCAAACGTTTGAAATTATCGGGGCGGCCATGATGAGGCTGCGAACAGATCAGCAGGTTTAAGATTGAATCTGTAAACCGCTCACATTACCAGATAATCTGGGCCAAACATCGGTACCGACCAAGCTCCCGAGCCAGATTTCTCCTCTGATGTTCGGGAGGGGTGAATCAGGGATAAAACTGCCCGAAACTCCTGTGATGTGAGCCTGGCATTAGTGTGGCTAAATAAGGCTAACACAATGATTCACATCTGGAATTGCTAAATCTGTTCTTGGGCATGTCATTCACCTCCTGGTGAAGAAGAGGTCAAATTGTGCCAAAGCAATGTGAAACTGACTCTACATGAAGGAGACAACTGGCCTGTCACAATCAGATAAAGAAAAAAATCAAGTATGAAGAGGATGCAAACCATTCACTCATTACTGCTCTGTGCTAATGTAAAGTACTGCTTTGACCTGCCACCGTTGGCTACTTAATGACGGCAGTAGGTTACCTGCACAAGCAGCATATCAATAACCACCCCTCCAAGACAGCTGATCTAGGGGAAACACTGTCCTCGTATTTAAAATGAATACATCTGTATACTGGACTGTATTCATGAGCTCTGTAGTCTGACCTTTAACTGTGACTCTTGTTCCATTTGTTTCCCACCACCATGGATAAGACCCTGCAGCAACTCGCTGCCTCTGTGAGCAACGACAAAGTGACATTTCACAGCATTGCTGCCATGTCGCCATATACTGTTGGGAGTGCAAGGTCGCACCACATGCTCGAGGCAAGACCAGGGCAGACCTCTCATCAGGGGAGAGAGAATGTCCACACAGATGGAGTAGCAACAATCTTGCATATACAGCATATGACAATGTCTGCATAGTAATATAATCACAAGTGCTAGTGGCAGTTAATAATAACTGGTCAGGCTCAGGATAATGATTGTCAGTAGTGGTGTCATTTTAAATATAGCGCATTAAATACAGCTTTATTATCCACATACAAAGTCATGTTCTCTATTATCATTATCATAGAAATAATAAGCCTGCTGGCTGGCTGTGTTTACATAATAGGACCAGGTCAGACTTGAATTTCCAACTTACAAGTCTGACACTCTATACTTCAGTTCTGCACATCAGCTGCAGCCCTGTGAAGCAGGGTTGGGTATTGTTTGAATTTTATCGATTTCAATTCAGATTCTGCTTATCGATTCTGGTTCTTATCGATTCCCAGTTGCGATTCCAACAAGGTTAAGAAAAACAGGTCAAATGCTTAGAAAACCAAAAAAAATCTTTATTCTTTCCAAAGCTTACTTTCACTTTTATTGTTTCATTAAAATAAGTCAATTTAAAGTTAGTTGGATTCGGTTCTAATCGGTTCTCATTTTTTAACGGG
>JAOVVB010029471.1:0-15662 GCA_028570985.1 Heterobranchus longifilis
CTCTCTCCCTCTCTCTCTCTCTCTCTCTCTCTCTCCCTCTCTCTCTCTCTCTCTCACTCTCTCTCTCTCTCTCTCTCTCTCTCTCTCTCTAAATTGAAGATTGTAGATTATCTTTGAAACGTGCACTGCAGTTGGCACCACTTCTGTGCATTAAAACTTTTAACCATAAGGATAAGAACAGTCTTGGCTGAAATCATAAAAACGATGTCCAGCATTAATGCCCATGTGAGTATCTAACACTGCAGTTAAAGCATGGATTACCACAAGCAGCTTCAGAGGTGCTGACTGCCAATAGGAGGATTTTGTTACCTTTGGACAGTTTGGACAGTCTTTGTGCTAAACTATGCTAACTGGCTTCTGGTCGTAGCTTCATATTTCCGTTCTGAGAGAGTGGTATTGATCTTCTCATCTAACTTGTTGCAACAAAGTCAATAAGTATATTAGTCAAAATGTCAAAATATTCATTTAATTTGATCTTTTATGAGTAGCTTATTACTCTGTTTCTTGAGCAGAAAATAAATCTTGTATTTAATGCCCAAAACTTGTTTTACAAACGAGCAATATGTAAATATAAATCTAGAGCCAATTAATGTGAATTACTACCCCTTTTTAAAGGCTCTGTGATGGGTTCTTACATTAACACCAAATGTCCGAGATTGTCCTCTCCCGAGAAACGACACCGTACAGGTCAACTGTACTAGCAGCTCATTATGACCAATATTTACATTTTTATTAGGCGGCGCCCTCTAGTGGCCGTAGTAATTATGACAGGAGCAAAGCAGGAGGTCATGTTTAGGTCGTGCCGGTCAAACAAACACAGGACTTTGACCCAGGAGAACGGTGTTCGTGTCCCTTTTGAAACTTAAACTCATCATTCATCGTCGAGTTATTTTAACTTCACGTAACGACGTCATGTTCTACGTCACGTGCGTAAAGTACTTATGTACGGAAGTGAAGTAGCGTAACAAATATAGAGATTTTTCTTTTAATACTTTATTTTTATTGCTTTTCCATTACATAAAGACCACACACAGCATATTTATTCATGAATATTTCTTTTTACAGCAAAATAAAAAATGTATGGAAACACTTTATATGAAGGTCATATCTATAATGCAATATAAGCACATTCATAAGGCATTACAATGTATTTATGCGGCTTCAATCATGCATGACGACATGAGGTTTATAAAGTATTATTGGATGGTAGTGGCCTTGCTCGTCTTTGAATAGCTTTGAAATCATTCTGGCAGCAGGAAATCAAAAGAAATGTTTCAGAGGTCATTTGATGTACTATTGTGAATTTCCCCATTGTGGGATTAATAAAATATATCTTATCTTATTGAGACAAAATAAGCCTCTGTGGGACAGGGATCCATTAGTTTGAACAAAAAAATAACAAATATTATATTACTTTTCTGTGATATGTGAAAGTGTAAGAGTAGGATGGGGGGGGGGCTGTTATTAGGTAAGAAGCCCCAACATGGGCATCAATAATTTTGAATAGTCTAGCCTTGCTAACGTTAGATTTGTCAGACTAACAGCTAACCAACTGTAAGAAGTGTATATTATCTGTCTAAAAGACTAACTAGCTGACTTTATGTGACAATAATAACTTTAGCGAGCAAACTTAGCTTGCTGTAGCCCTAGTTAGCTACTGTAGCTTGAATTACTCGCTATAGTTAAGGCTAAATATCCGTGGTTATGTGACAAATTGAAGCCAGACCAACGTCCAAATTTGAAAATAAGTTAATCTTATGCATAAATAGTTTGTATAGATCAAAATCACTCCTGAGGCAAGATATCTCCCAGCTTCTGCCCCCCTACCAGGGGAAGATGATTTTACATTTCGTTTTATAATAACAAAGTTGTAGTTTGTTTTGATTTAATTACCTTCTAATTACCTTCTAAAAGAAAATAGACATTGTTCTTAGGGGGGTTTACTCTATTACAATTTCAGAATTCATGTTTTATGTTTAAAAAAAATCAGCGCAAATGACCAAATATTTGGATAAACTGATCACATTGGGAATCTAAATCTTTTTTGCCTGAAAAAATATAAAAACCGATGATAAAGTTGACGATTACAAATCAATGAAATATGGAAGCACCTCAGTTCAGGCAAAGAATAAGGTCAATACACTGCTGTCACTTTACTTAAAACTTACAAAGTCATGCTATAGAGTATTTTGGATGTTTATAAATTATAAGACACATAAATGCTAAATATATAATAAATTATGTCCACCACTTATAATACTTTAGAAACCTTGTTATCAGTTGTCATGCATGATTATAAACATTTAGAAAGAGTTTCTTGAAGCCTTATAACTGCATTATAATGCCTTGTGAATGTACTTATAATGCATTATAGATATGACCTTCATATAAAGTGTTACCAAATATATATATATATATATATATATATATATATATATATATATTTGTGCCTCAGGATATGTGTGTATGCATGTATACAGTACATATGCTTATATGTCGACAGAGTGATGGAGGATGATAGCACTGGTGTGTAGGAAGGACAAAACTTCAGCTTCTTTCCCTGAACAGTGATGTTGCGTTTGCCAGAGGAGAGTCTGATAAACGTGTACAGAATCGTGGGGAAGAGAGGTCAGGGGCCAACACTGAAGAACTTCTAATTTCCATTTCCTGTACACACTGGAGTTATAGCTGATGCTCTGATAGAGTGACTTTTTTTTTTGAGTGAGGAGATGAGAAATAAGTGTCCTACTCAAGGACACTTTGACAGGACACGTTGTTGTTAATGGACAGCAGTTATTGTTGGGGTCGGAGCGGTGACAGGATCGCCTCTTTAACCACCAGGCCAGAGGCGGGTCTGATAGACGTGTGGTGTTCTGGAGACAAGAGGTCAGCGGCCGTCAACAGAGCACACTCCCTGTCAGCCCTGCAGGGGTGCAGCTAACTGATGCCAAATGTGAAGCGATAACCATCTCCACGCTTGTCAAAAATGACTGCTGCATTAATGCTATCAGGACTAGTAGCTGTATCAGATTTAGCTTTATTGCCAAGTAGTTTTCACGTACAAGGAATTTGTCTTGATGTATGGTGCATAACAACAAAAAAAACACAAAAGTATATATACAAGTGAGAAAAAGCTCCAAAAGACAGGCGGTATAATGAAATAATATTACAATAAGGAATATATAAACAGTATGTTCTGTATGAGAGCTGCATAGTTTAGAAGATAACTACTCGTTTAACTAGATAACTAGGTACTCCATCAATGAATGACATCTGCCTGCAAAGTCTTTCTTGTTGTTTGCAAGAATGTACAGAACTGAATATTGTACAGTATTTTATGTCAGTTTCTATTTTGTCAATGTGTAAAAATCAAAGCATGATCAAACAAATTGCTGTGTTGGTGAATTTGAATGAACCCATCAAAATGCCAATCTGACTGGTAAACTATTAACACAACCTCCATGCCCTCAATAATTTCTCAACATGCGATTGTTGAGTTCTCGAGTGAATCATTGAAATGCACGGGCATGGCTCTCCAGGAGGTATTTCATTTGCAAAGGTAAATCATTTCTTTCCTTTAATGTCTGTGGAGCAGACTGAGTGGTGCCTTTGATCATCGCCACTGTGAACATGGCAAAATAGCTTTTGTAAATGAGCTGAAATGAATTTATGAAACACCAACTTTTATCCATTAAAATACCCGACACTTTATTGACAATGGTTATAGTTATTACTAACGACAAAAAAAAAATCCTTCTATCCTAAATTCGCGCCCCCAAACGGTGGCAGGACATCAAAATTCAAGATTCAAGATTCTTTATTGTCATTATGCAAGCATAACGAAATTTTGCAGAAACTCCCGGCTAAAAGGTGCACACATAAATAAAAATAGAAACTAAAGATATAAAACAGTCTTAGAAAAAATAATATTTACAGTGGAGATAAAGTGCAGCTAGTGCGAGTCCCAACACGTCCTCATACCTAAACGTAACAGTCGGAGTTTCAAACACATGGTTAACATTGTGAAAAGGTTGCAGTTTGGTTAAGTTTAGGCACCAAAACTACTTGGTTAGGTTTAACACATCCTGTGTTTGTTTGACACATCCACCACCACCCCACCTGTCCGAAAGCTTCCTGCTCTGCCCCCATCAAGAAACATAAATATGAGTCGTAATTACTGCATGTACTAATGACCTTTTTCGGGAGAGGACAGTCTCGATATGGTTATATACACATGCTTATATACAAAGTATGGAAAGAACATAAATTATATATTATCCTATGAAAGAACATCTTTGTCTATTCATGTCCTCCCTCTTTTTCTCTGGTTTCTTCTGACAAAAGCAGGCAACAGTCAAAATTATGAGGCAGGGAGAAACTATCTCTGTCGAACAGATACAATTAGTATTGATAAGATATGGGCTAGCTACCTGCAACAATGGAGCTGCCATTACACATAATGATTTGGCCTGGCAGAGACGAGCAGGAGGGAGTGGGAGAGTGTGACCTGGTGAATAACAGATAAAAGCCTGGGCAATCATGGCAGGCCCACAACATTAAAACCTTTTATAGATTTCTGCATGCTTCCATTTTCTGATGAGAGGGACATTTTCAATGGGTTTTGATTGCTACTGTCAGAGGATCATGGCTTGCTTGTAGATGGAGGGTTTGAGGGCCGCTGCAGTCGGCCTCCCCTTCATTCTGTGTCTGTTGTATTTTTGTGTCTGTGTGCGCGACGTGAGGGATAAAAAGGTGCGAGGCACAGAAACCTGTTAACACACAAAGTTCCATCCATTATCCATAATTTAAGGATGTTAGCACCCAGATGAGAATAACGCTTACTGTATATGCACACTTCCCCACAGGCCTTGTACATATTCAATGAATTTTGATGAGTTTATTCAATTTGCAATTCATTCAAATATTGAGTAGTTGTGTCAGTATATCATCTGGGAGTGTGAGGCCACATCTACATCGCTATGTTTTCATTTTAAACCAGCGTTTAAAAACAATCTCCATCCATACAAGCGTTTTAGCACCGTATCAGAACTAATCTCCGTCCATATTAACACGACGACGCATCTCGCATGACCACTGGGCATACACGTACTGGTGTAAACAGGAAGAAGAGTAAGACCGGATAGTTCTTTCCTTGGAACAACGATGATGTGGAACTGTTACTAAAAGTACGAGACGTAAAGGTGGTGGAAAACTACATTAAAAATAGATTGGGAGTTGTTGCAAAGCAAATACAGCAACATATTAGAGCGGTAACTTCACACAAGAAAGATGAAATCACAAAAGGTATGTAGACCTATCTAACTGATAAAGACTGATAAGCTTGTTTCCAAAAGGTCTCCGTATCTGTCTGTCCACACTACAGAGCAACACCGGAGTTTCCAAATAAAACGAGTAGAGCAGTGTTTCCAAACATCTCTGTTTTAGGGACGTAATGTAGTAATGTGGATGTAGCCTGAGACATTGTATTGTAAAATTCCACTGAAGCTCAATATACATGCAATTTAAGGTCTCATCTTTTTCAGTAAAACTAAAAGTTCACTTGAAGAATCGTAATCATGATGCAGCGACTTTGAGAGAGATTAAAAATATGACCCACAGTTATTTATTCTTATTTATGGTGCAGCACATGGATGTGAACTACAATGAACTGCAATGAATATTCATTAATTCTTGCAAATATAAGTGAAATTACAATTTATTTGTAAAGTGTGACAGATTATATATACTTTCTGGAGTGTTATCTTCCATGTACAGCTATACAATCTAATCTAATTTGAGTGTATCAAAGAGGTGTTGATTCCACTCTACTGTGAGATTTGAGGTGGGTGTTTGAGGTGTTGTTGCATTGCATTGCTTCACATTGAAATATGTTCTTTAATAACTACACCTCATCCACATATCCATCAGTACAATTTACAACACGAGTAATTAGTTCTTCTGAGAAATATTTGCCGTACAGCATAAAAGAAAATACTAACATCACCAACGTCAGGGTTGCCATGTAGACTCCAGTGGGTCTGACATTCCCTTTAAAGGCTTGGTTTGCAAGATCAAAGGTCCTGCTCTCAGCTCCACTTGGCATTCACAGTCACACTGTGTGAGCAGCACCGACAGCTAAGACACCACACTGCTAAGATGGAACCATACTTCTATCTTTAGTCCCGTCTCCTGTATCCAAGGAAAAAAAGGAAACGCTCTCTCCTGTGTGAGTCCACAGAGTGTGCATGCTATCTGCATACTACCACTGGGCATACTTCAGAATTATTGCAGACAAAAGATGAATCTTGATTAAGTTGGATGTGGATTTTTGACAGAAAAAAACTGACTGACTGTTGAGCTCTGACAGTGCTGGCAACAAGCAGAATATGAAATGGAGCTCTGCCTTTTAATCAAATACATGCCAGTTTTCATTTCAAAATGCAATATCCATTTCTGGAAAAAAAAGTACCTCAACTTCATCATTTAATATTTCACAAGGAGAAATGATTGCATTTCTTTACCTAACCCTAATTGCTTTAAAATCAAACCTCTAAAACTGAATCATTATTTGAATGCTTATTCATAATGCTCTCTATTTTCATTCCCAAAATTAATTGGTCACAATCAGTGTGAGGTTTTTTGGTTTTTTTTGTAATAGATATCTCAACTGGAATATTCACATAGTCTCTACATAAAACAATGCTGTGTTTAGTTATTTCAATACAGTATCTGGTGTTTCACTGTCAAAACAGTGAAGCTGTCAAGAAAAAAAAGAGTTTATTCAAATATGTGCCAGCCATCTGAAACTCTTGTATAATTCTTCCATTTTCAGAACGTCATTCAGTGTTTCATAAAAGACCTGGTTGGTCACTTCCACATATGTGACTAACCACTTCCACATTCATTATCCCCTTAAGCCTTCGGCCCACAGGTTATACTAGAAGTGGAGGCTGTAAGAGCTCAAGATGGTATGCATGAGAAAAGCTACCATAAAGAAAAAAAAAAAAAAAAAACATAATCATCCTCTCCCACTCTCTCTCTCTCTCTACCGGCAGTTATTTTTTCCTACCTTCTTTCATCCTCTCTCTCTCTCTCTCAACAACCCAGCCATCTTTGCTTAGCATTATGCCAAAACCACTGAGCCCAAGCCTGTAATTCCATATGATTTCCCAGTATGCATAATCCTCTTCTTCCCAGGCGACATTCCGGAGCACCAATCCCAGCAGTGCTATAAGGAAAAGAGGCTGTAATCCAACACAGGTTCATGAAATCCTCTGATCAGACACTTCATAATCACGAGGGGGTCTCGTTATCTTTGCAACAAGGCGCCATAATAGCAGCCGATCCCCCGGTAACTTTCCTCCCTGATGCCAAGTCGGCCCTTATCAGAGCCCACAAGGGCCAGAGAAGCTGAGGGTGCTCATCCTCAGATCCACTGGAAAGGTGCAAAGGTCAGTGGATCCCACTGGCCACGTCCCTCTTATCACACTCTGCCTAGAGTGGGAAAACTACACCGAGGAGCACCGAGATGTAAAGCAGTCCAGGCTGGCACAATGGGGGAATTGGTCTGCGAGAATCCTGACCATATGTAAGCATTGGCACACTATGTTTTCCATTTAATTTATCCAATCTGGGAGAGTATCCCTGCTGAAATCCTGTAAACATATGCTTTATAGCTCTTTATTTTCTGTTGTATTTGGGGTTTTTTTTTAGATTTTTGGCCCAACAATTATTGTGCCTGTAAATATCTGAATATGATTTAAAGCTGAAGTGTGGGACTTTTACTAATGAACGTCTGTTACATTCAAGCCCTTGCCAAACGAGTTCACACAATGCTGATTAAGCCTATCGTCTATTGCTGGCGCACCGGAAGTGATGCGTTTTACGTCAACCAGCCAGAGCTAAAGGGGGCAGAGGCCATAGTGACGGAGCAGCAGCTAGGAGTATGGCGGAGGCTATGGCGGAAACTCCTAAGAAGAGTTAATGCTCGAGATAAAAAAGTTGGAGAGCACGGAAATAAGAGAAGGGACTAAGGGCAGACACGGATGTCACGCTACCGCTGCTGACATAGATAATTACCTCATCTGACAACTCCATCACTTGGCCTTTTCTTCCCCCCTGCCCTTATTAACATGGGAAGACTTGAAGAGAGCGCTACTGGGGGCAGGGGAGATATGGCAAGCTCACCTGCAGGCATGAGAATGCGTTTGTGTAATTCCTGACACTGCCAGAGGGGAGAGACAAAAGTTCCTCACTGCAGGTTTAAAGCATGCAAGAGGAGGCCAAGTATGTTACTTACTATCATAGCAAGGTAATTTATACCAATTCATTTTAAACACTGTGTAAAGACAAAAACAGTGGCTATGGATGGATTTCGAGTGGCTTTGATTTGTATGAACTCAAAAACAATCGTCAATCAAATGTTCCCTGCTTCACAACCAGATGAATGCTGTTAGTTTTTGTTTCTTTGTTCGCTTTTTGCCCAAATAAAAGTTCACAACCTCGGATAACAGTAAATACAACAGCGCAACAGTCATGAAAGCCTTTTCATAATCCTCTCTGGTCACACTGGGAACTCTATTGGAGCAGTGTCTTGCAACATCTGGCTACAGCTTAACCTTCCCCTTGAGCACCCATGAGCCCAGGGGCACACGGCACACTACACACACACACACACACACACACACACACACACACACGGCACACAGCACACTACACACACACACACACGCCTCTAGGGTGTGATGCATGCGGACTACAAAGTGATTTTACACTGTGACCGCGTGCCGTGCCATATAGTGTGTGCGCCCGTAAGTCTGCTGATGGTACTCGGTCTGTGTAGTGATGCCAGTAGTCACACACCAGGCCGTCAAAGGCAGTGCTGTGTGCTGCCTGATAGTCCGGCAGCCTCACATCCCCAACCTTCCTCCTGTTCAACTCCAGTCCAGGAAGCAGAACACAGCCGCTGTCAGGGCACCAGTGCCCACTGGCAGCGACTCCTGAGAGATCACATAGCCAGGAGTTCAAGGGTGAAAAAATGGCTGCTGGCATCAAATCACTGACAATGACTTGAACAGGTAGTCTCAATATGTATTTCATATTTCCTTTTCACTTTTGGTAGATGGCTGTTTCAGGTTGTCATGCCATATAGACTGAGACAGGAGTTTTATATATTTGCCTGCTTGTTTGTTGTGTTTCCAAGTTCCATGCTTTACATTTTCACCCAGGTTGCGGCATCACCATCAAATAGGCTTTACGGCACCTGAACGTTCTCTATGACAGCTTTGTGGGAGAAGTCTTACACTGAAAATGGAAAAGGTCTCCATCTCATAAAACTGCCTTAGGGAGAGAAAAAAGAAAACAAAATGTGTCCTTTCTATTCATTGACCTTCTATTAATTCACAGAAACAGCAAATATTGTGGACAATAACTAAAAGAGAAGGGTTACTTTTGAACAAAATGTTCGAGAATACACATTCATATTCCACCCAGGTCCTTGTTGCTTTTTGTGTAATGTTTTAAATAGCCATAATTCCAGTCCACAGTCCTGAGCAGCAGGCTGAGGGTGAAGAATGATATAATTGGTTGTTCTATGCAGCTTGCCCATTTATTTCAGCCAGTGGTGCTTTTAAATAATCAATACACCCCACAGTCTGATGCATTTAATATACCTTGAAGAGCAAATGACACATGGGGCTTGTTCTCAGAGTTTGGATTCATAGGGAAACGGAGGAGAGGATACATTAGCTTGACTGGAGATGGCCAGGGAGACAGTGAGCCAGCCACACAAAGACTGAAGGCAAATTAGATAAGATTTAGTTTAGAAACGTTTGTGCTGAAAAAAAAAAAAAAAAAGAAAAGAAACGTTTGTGCTGCTAAAGAACGAAGGCTACAGCCACACTAATGTGTTTTCATTTTAAAACGCATAACTTTTGCTACATTTAGGCCGAACGTCCACACAACTCTGGCATTTCTAAGCCCCTAAAGGCCCCTAAAAAGACATTTGGAAATACTGCTGACCCCGTTTTAGTTTGAAAACTCCAGGGCTGCGTTTTAGTCTGGAAGAGCGGAAACTGAGCCTTTTGGAAACAATGATGCAGACAGCCACGTCTGTCAGTCATATGAGTCACTGTCAGTCTTATCAGTTAGCTAGGCCTACATACTTTTTGTGATTTCATCCTTCTTGTGTGGGCACTCCTTTCCCATTGCCATGGCTTCCTCCGACGTTGGACACTGCTCTCAGTACGGCTCTAATATGTCGATGCAGTTGCTTTGCAACAACTCCCAATCTATGTTTTCCGCTGCCTTTACGCCCTGTTACATTCAGCAACAGTTCCACATCATCGTCCGTCCAAGCAAAGAAATCTCTGGTCTTATTCATTATTATTAGTTCTTATAAGACATCCATGATTTTCAACCGCAGAACAGACAATCTGCTTCCTGTTTACACACGCATGCCCCGTGAATGTGAATGGTTGCATGTGATGAGTTTTCAGGTGTGTTAATATGAACGGAGATTTCTGATACAGTGCCAAACCGCTTGTGTGGACGGAGATCGTTTTTGTTTTAAAATGCCGTTTTGAAATAAAAACGTTGTAGTGTGGACGTAGCCGAAACCCAACATTCTGAGATGCTATTAAATCACAATAGAATCATAATCAGCAAGTGGAGCATGGCTGCATCTGCACAGAGGAGATCTGTGTTATTTTCATAGTCATTGGGATTCAGAATGCACACTCAAGCTATAACCAGGTGGGCCTCCGCCTAAGGCGGCTGCTTACATATCTTGTGAAGTAATCATCAGGTCTCAGCAGGATATTTTGCTCCCCTTGACCCCTCGCACATCACATACAATGCTGGCAGCTGATTTATGTTTCGTGCGAGAGAAATGGCACAACTGCTTAACAAAGGTCTTCCTTCCAGGGCTTCAGTTACTTTATATTGAGCTGAAGAATTTAAATTTCGCCAGTGGTTGAAAAAAGGAGCAAACTCTGGCTGTCTGTGACTGTGAGATGATAAGGAATACATTTTTGTCACTTTCAAATCTGCTTTATCTGCACCGAAGGCCACAAATACTTTTCAAACTACTACTACTACTACTACTACTACGACTACTACTACTGTAATTTTAGCCAGTTGGGAGTTTTTTCAGTGAGAATATTCTAAATGCACAGATCTTAATTAGATGTCACGTTTATGAATTTCTCAAGTTGCTCCTAGCACATTCCACTTTCATGTATCTTTTCTTTCTTATAATAGAGAGAAAAAGCCTGTGTTATATCATTAATGGTGGATTTGCAATTTCCTTTAAAAGTCAAAGCCTGTAGTTTTTCCCAAGGGGCAATTGTATCAATACTTCATACTGACTGGTGGGGGTAGAATAATTTGTCCTACGTTGAGTAATGTCGAACCAAAACTATGAGCAAACACTTCTGCACAAAGTCATTTTTCACAGTGTGGCTTAAAAAGGTTTCTTCTGCTCCTGGACAGGCTGATGTCGGCTAAAGTTTAATCGTCCCAAAGCGGGCACAGCAGGACAGAACCAACAGAGACAAATGTCTCAGTTTAGTATGATCACTGGCAGATATGGAGCGTCCCCCCCCCTCTCTCCCTCCCTCCCTGCATGGCACTGCATTATTTAGTGTACCAACTGAAGATTTATATGTAGTAAACAGGATATTAGCCTTTGGCTTGAGACGGCCAGATCAATATCTCTCACCCCATTGATGGTGAGTGAAGGACGGATCTATTATTTAAAAATTAGGCAGCAATTGAGTAAAATATGGTACACATGAGCACATTGTGTTACTCTCTTTTCAAACTCACTCTCCCTTACTTGCAGTTGCATCTCTCAGCTTAGATGACTATCATGATGCTAGATCTCCGTCTGTTTTCTCCCTTTAGCTGCCTGTTTTCTGTCCGTCTCTCCTCCATGCTTCTTGGCTACAATCTGCTCATCTACAACAGATAAACTTTGTCCCTCAATCAGACTGCCCCGTGTAAGAAACCCCTAATATCCTGAACTTGTGATTCAATCAAACAAAAAAGCAAACTGAGGCTGGTAAATTGATGAACAACAAGCCTGCCAACTGGCTCCAGGCGGGTGGGGAGAGTGGGCTTGAGTGTGGAGGGGGGGGGGGGCATTTTGGGGATTCCCTTGCCTCTGTCAGAGTGCTGCAAAGCCATCCATCAAGTCTATTTTTATGGGACTAAAGAGCTAAACCACAAGCCTAGGGGGATATTAAGGGCCTGACAATGTGAGCTGAGGCAATTGATCTATTTAAAACAGCAGTGGCAAAGCGGTGGTGCGGTGCAAGATTTGTGGCATTTTCATTTACTTCTGCATTGTTTTTTTTCACCTCTTGATTAGATATGGATGGCCTGGGGTAAACATTGTCACTAGATCCTATTTACTCCCTCTAAGGACCAACATATGAGGGAGTACAAGAGTGTCTGCCTCTAATGGCGAACTAGCAACCTTGTTTGTCTGTCTTTTTCTGCTTTTACAGCCCTTATTAGAGCAGGGGTACTCTCCCCAAGGATGTAAATAGTTAAATGCAATGCCAAACCCATTAATTCACTGTTTACTTGTACTGTTATACCCAGTGCATTCATTCACACTTATATTCTCTAATTGTTTATTAATTCAATTCAATTTAAGCTTGAAAACAAGGTAGTTAACCTCAATGGTTCATACTTGAAATTGTGCAAATAGATACATCCTGTGTTTGTTTGATCCATCCATCCTCCCACCTGCTCGAAACAGACTACAGTATGTTACCTCACTTCCGGAGCAGTTGCTCTGAGCGTCTAATACTGACGTGGATGGGATTACAGTTGACTACATGGTGTGAAATGACACGTGCAAAGCAAAAAATGTGTCATGATAACATGCAAAATTACTTAACAAATCGCCGAGTTATTCAAACGCTATTTTGTGAGACCGGGCAGCCTTGTCATGTGCCGACATTATTTTGCACCGCATTGTGTCAATAACACAGTTTTCAGTATGTCAACACAGCAAGCAGTACAACGCACCTCTACCTAAATAAAAGTCTTGCAAAGGCTTAATGAAAAATAAATAAATGGCATGGGAGCAGCTGGCCAATACTGTGCAATAAAGACAGCTATACAGAGGTACCTACCTCCACACCTCCCTGTACAGGAAGACAATCCTGGAATGCTCTCTAAGTGAACCCATTCAGTTCAAGAACTCAGAAGTTTGCTAATTAAAAGTTGAAAATATGGACTCACTGGAGGGAGGGTTGACCTCTCAGTGACCTATCAGGAGAAAACAGTATCAGGTGGGTGTAACATAAAAATACATACTCTGATGGAATGCAAGTGATTTCCATTAAAGTTAATCCAACCCATGTCAATTCCATCTGGGAGCACATCATTTCTTGGCAATGTGCTGTATAGGGGTTGTGCTCAGTCCTGCCACTGATGGCTGAAAGCAATATTGCAATGCAGTATACACATATAGCTTCTGGCTACGTGAAAGGCAGTCCAGTAACATTTATCGACAAAAAGTCAAGGGTCAGTGGGTCATGGTGAGTTTATGACATTATCCCCTCAGGGTCTGTGGTCTATCTGAGCAATAGGCCTGGTGTTGTTTACATTCTTCTTCTTTTTTATTGGTTTTAGTTATTTTATTTTATTAAGTAATTTGTAATTAAGTAATTTCTCTACACCACAGATTATCATTCCTCATTATGTCATTCAAATGTATCATTGATAACTTCACGGTTGGCATATAAAACAGCAAATGAAAAATTGACAACATTTTTAGTAAGTATGTTGAGTTAAAGATGCTAATGTAAAAGTTAATCACACAAATTATGAAAGTATAATGCCATTACATAGTTTTTTTTGTCATCAACAAAGTATTTGCCAAAAGGCAATTATTTTTTACTTTCTTGTGGTGGTGCGAAAGGAAAAAGGGTATCAAACGAATGTCTACACACACTTAATGGTATTCTGGACACTAGTTGTCAGGATCTTGCGCTCTCTATTAGTATGAGATAGATCGTAGCATGCTACACCCACACGCCATGATAATTTTTTCTAGAGACAAGCAGCCCACGGGTACTGACTGCTTCTCGAGTCCACTATAATCTTATCCAGGTCTCAAAACTGGATACAATGCTGTGTAGTACAAGACCAGTAAACCAGAAAAACTTAATTTGCCTGCCTGATGTTTTTTTGTTTGTTTAGTTGTGATCAACTAATTCAAGGACACCTCTCCACTGAAAGTATCAGCAAATATTGTTAAATAATCCAATATCTTATGCAAGCTAAATAAGAGTAACATGTACGATGATATGAGTGGCTGTTGTTACCGAAACAAGGTGCATTGTTGGATTTTTCTTTTCTTCTCCTTACAAACAGCCCTCCAGGCAGAGCTTCATCCACAGAAAAACCTTTGAGTGAACATCAGAGGGGAGAATTTTTCCTTGAAAATCAGAAACGACCTACTGTTTGTGTGTGTATACAAAATGTTCTTTCCTTTTTTTTTTCATTTGACTGTCTTCTCCCTTTCCTCTCCGTTCAGTTCAAATATGAATGGACTTTGTGGTTAGGATTATGCTGTCCAATTTTGTTATTTCCCACTGACGGTAATTCAACAGATAGACAGAATCTATTATTAAGGAATTCTCTCTGGAACGATCCTCCAGGGACAAGTATTGCAGTTTCTTTCTGTGTTCCCAAGGAGACCTGATATCTCTACTAGTAGGCTGGCGGGTTTACCAAACAGTGTCGGGATAAAGCCTTACTTCCTGTCCGCACAGGAAGTCTGTGTTCCCGTTCCCAAAGTCCGTTCGCAACGGGAAACAAACAACAACCTCTGAGCTATCAGCGTACACGCTAAAAATGACAAGTTCTGAAGATTTGGATTTGTAATCAGGCAGGCCTGCTCTGTTCTTTGGTTTTTGCATTCTGCAATTGACCTGTTATTATGCATATTTTACAATTACTGAAAAAAGTCCCCTAGAAATTGAATTTTACCAGAACTTAAAATTAAAATCCTGAAGATTTAATTTCTGCTTGATTCGGAAACACCTGTCATTACTGGTAGAAATACTAAGAGTGTCTTAATAACACAAGTCTCAGAGTTCTGATGTTTGTTGGTTTATTGATCAATGGGCGTAGTAAACATGCTCCAGCTAGTCGAGCAACTTGTGCATCTTGTGTCATTTCTAAACCGCTGTACCTATGTTATGATAGGACGTTTTTGGTTTATTTTCATAGAAGTGTAGTGCAGATGTAAGTGTGAGAGAGGCGTGTGAGAGAAGAACTTTTGCCTACTGGTCAATAGGGATGGGTATCGAGAACCGGTTCTGAGTTGGAACCGGTTCCGAATTTCCAAGAACCGTGGAATAGTTAAGAGACGTGCATTTCGGTTCAGGTTATCGGTTACTAGGACCGCGACGTGACGACGTCACATCCCTTGTTACGCATTACATCAGCGGCTCAGCAAAGCACACCGCTTCTGTTTACATTCTGGACCGACCGTCATCACAGCTGATCGCAGCTAATGCTCAAAAGTTTGGCTAAATGCAACACCTGCAGTGAGGACATTTCGTGCAAGTGAGGAAGCACCTCCAACATGACGAAGCATTTTCTTCAACACGCCGTGAATCTCAAAGAATGCACCGTGT
>JAOVVB010029481.1:0-15662 GCA_028570985.1 Heterobranchus longifilis
TGTGTGTGTGTGTGTGTGTGTGTGTGTGTGTGTGTGTGTGTGTGTGTGTGTGTGTGTGTGTGTGTGTGGGTGGGGGGTATAGCCGGGCCTCGCCTTTAAGGGCATATTTGTCCTCGCCCCTTAATCAGACGAATGAAAGCTCCACATTCTCCCTGGACTTGGGAAGGCAGGGATGGCATATTTACCAAACACACCCACACTGAAGTGACCTGGAGACTCAGCGCTGTGTGTGTGTGTGTGTGTGTGTGTGTGTGTGTGTGGTAGGTAAAACTCCACCTGTGTGATGTGCTGCACTGAAATTTTCTTTTTCCTGTTTGCTCCATCTTTCATACACACTACGATACAGAGTACCTGTATACACACACACGCGGTGAATGTTCACATGTAACTCGAGTACAAACAACATATGACGCAGATGTATGTAGAACTTCTTTTGATTTTCAACTGCTACATTTAAAATGAAACAGAATCAAATATATATTCAAAGACAAAAGTTATGTTTTTTTGCAAAACTGGAATAAATATGGATTAAATGTCCTCACTGTGGCATCTCTACCATCTTATTAAAGTTTGCTAACATTAGCCATAAGCTAGCCAAGTAGCAACAAAACCCTCGTTTTTTATCTTGATCTAGTTTTTATCTCTCTCTGTTTTACTACTAATGCTCTTATTATAGTTTAAAATACATTTATTTTATTACATTCTTCTCATTTTATTGTCTCACGTACATTGGTCTCTAGTTTTAACTTTCATTTTTTAAATATTATTTTTAATTGCTTTATCTCTTTTGTGGTTTTACGGTCTATAGTTTTTTGTCTTACTATCTGCTAGTCAGTCAGTTGTGAAGCACTTTGAGCTGCATTAACTTGTATGAAATGTGCTATACAAATAAAGTTTGTTTGATTGATTGATTATTGCCTATTAATTATAAAAGAAAAAATGCATCATTAGTTTATTCAAGTCCAGTCTTTAAAAAGTGATATATCACAATTTATATAGAAATTCCCTTCTAGTTGAAACAAGTTAAAGGTATAATATGTAACTTTTTTCTTATTAAAATGTGTAAAAACGAGTAGACATGTGTTATATATTTTGTGTACTTAAATCATCCCAAATGCTTCCATCAATTTTTAAAAATGATTTTATTTAAAGTAAAGATCTGTTACATTTGGTCGCCTGTCAGTAGCACCATATCCCCGATGATAACAACATCACATACCACATGCAGTTACGTCGTGACGTAGGGCGTGACATGGGACGTCACGTGACTAACGCACAGAGTTTAAAAATAACATTGACTTTTATTGTCACACCCGGCGAGTGTCTCTGCATCTTTTAAACCCTGACACATCATTTCCGTGTTTTAAGCGCAGTAACAGTGACTGCGGTGCGTCTCATGCAGAAGTTAAAGGGATGCACTGCGAGGTGATGTCAGACACTGATGGCCACTGACCAAGCTGCCGTTTTTGACAAATACTACAGACTCCACTGTCCTTTTCTGGTTTTATTAGCTACTTTCAGATTGTCCTATACCTCCATCTCTCTCTCTCTCCCTCCACATTTTCTCTCACTTCCTCTGTCCTTTCCTACCTTTCGACTCTGTCGTGCTCCATTTATCTCTTTTTTGGCTTTCTCTGCGCACATTCTGTCTTCCTGCCTGGCCAAAGGAAACAGTATGTTTGAGGGCTCATATTTCTCAGGAAAAATTCAATTTGTGCTCACCATGTACTCGCACATAAACCACATGCGAAGGCTTTATATATAAAATGTAAAATTAGGGCCGATTGGAGCCATTTCCCTCTCAGCCATCGCCGGCCTTTTGCAAGCCACAGCCTGCTGGCTGAAGCAACGAGGGAAATGTTTTCTTTTTTAACCTTTATTTAACCCGCAGTGTCGAGTAAGAACAACATATTCACAATGACAAGGGCCAAAAGGCTTGTTGGAGAGGAAGTGAGGCGAGGTGTTTCACAGTCACTCAGAGTTACAGAGGTGTGAAAGGCTTTTTCCTCGCAGCCTTTGTCACACTGTCGACTGTGTTTTCCATGTCGACGATGTTTTTCTGAGTGGCAGAGTGACCGCTTCTGCGGTCAGCCGCATTGAAAATAAAACACACACACACACACACACACACACACACACACACACACACACACACACACACACACACACACACATGACTAGAGGTTAAACCATATTTTGGAAAATCGCTGCCAACTGCAGACCTCGTCCGACACGCATTCCACCAAAGCTGACATGTTTATCTGATGGTGATTGCAGATCTTTTTTTTTTTTTTTCTTAGAGAGTCCTGGGATTGATGGCATATATCAGCTTCGTATGTTGTTATTCAAACAGTAACTCTTTTTGTTGATGCATTTTTTGCGCCTGTGTCCTTGGTGATAAAAATCTTTGCAACAACAAATACCGAGTCATAAATCAGACAAACGACACACAGAGCCAGAGGAGGAACAGCCACAACCACAACAGGTGTTAAGAGGAAACCATTTGTCTTCCTGGGAGGGTGGTTTTGCTCTGTGTGTGTGTGTGCGTGTGTGTGCGTGTGTGTGTGTGTGTGTGTGTGTGTGCGTGTGCGTGTGCGTGTGTGTCATTATACAGGCCTTATTTGTGATCAAACTCTTTTATGGCTTTTAATTATTGCAAACATGCTTCTGCAAATCGAGCATGTCTGCTTGCTTCTATTTTAAAATGTGGGGTTGTACAAAAAAAAACAACCTAATCATCATTCCAAAACTACTTTTATGTCTTTTAACTCCGTGATTCCCAACCAGGGGCACTTCTGCAGTTACCAGGGGGTACGTGGAAAGCTCAACTAATAACATAAAATAAAATAGAAATTATGATTTGATTAAAATGATATATTCACATATTAACATTAACTCACCTGAACACTACATGGTGTAATTATGAGTGTATGAAAGCTATAGCAAACGAGCACAGAGGTTTAAACAGGTAGCTAAACTGGTTAAATGATTAACTAAAAGTAATAAACGGTTGAAATAGTTAAAAGTAATGCATACATGGTAGTTCCCTAAAAGAACTGACTGAACAGTTTAAATAATTAGCATGGATAAACAGTTACGGAAAATTAATAAACGATTGAAATTGTTAGCTAAAAGTAACGTCAATTGATAAACAGCGTAAATAGTTAATTGATAAACAGTGTAAATAGTTAACTAAAAGTAATGGTTAAATTATTGAAAGGTTCAGCTTCACTCCTCGCTGACGAAAACAACCTAAATATTGACGGCTCTATTGTATGAGAAAATATCCACTTTTATATAATGAACAGTGTTTGAATATATGTGGAACAAACATTGGGAATCGATGAAGGGGTGTGTGATTTGATGTGACAGGGCTGTGGGGGTACCTCAGACCAGAAAGTTTGAGAACAACTGCTTTAACGGATGCAAAAATGCAACACTTGTTCATGAAGTTGCAACTTAACACATGGACTTTGCAGGAAGCTGCAGAGGTGCTCAGTAATCTAGGAAAGGGGGCTATAAAGCATCACAGGCGGCACATTGACGTCAGGACAGACTGTTGATCTGCCTGATTTGTACGTCCTGCGTTGGAACAGACTTGCTCCTGCCAGTGTGAGAAAAAAAAAAACAGAGTTAAGAAAACAATTGCGCCAGTGAGTTTGAATGGCTGTCAGCCAAGCGTCTCAGACACCTGGGCTCGGACCAAACAGCTCTCCCCCTGTTGGAGGGAAAAGACCCACCGCTATGGAGGTCGCGGTCGGTCAAAGGCATCTGTGACTGAACACAAAGATATTCTGATATGGCTGAATGCAGCAGCTTGAGGTTTTATTAAAATGCCTTAACAACCAGCCCCCCACCTCCTCTTCAAGGGAGATGGATGTTACGACATCCCGAGGGGGGGGGGGCGGGCAGCAGCACTGGCACTGCCTGTCAGTCGGACGTCACCTCTGCGTGCTCTGCATCTAAACACCAGTTCTGTTCTTACTGTGTTCATGCAGGGAAATCCTGATTTCTTTTGTCAACAACTTGTCAACATCTGCTAAGTGCTCATTGCAGTGGTGTTTTTACACTTCACCTCCTGGAGGTCACCTGTCAATCACACAGCGCAGGGAGGTCTGTGGCACGCTCTGTTAATGAAGCCTGAGTTTCTGGAAGCTGTGTGTGTACTCGGTGACTCAGTTCCTTTCCTGTTTATTCCAAACAAACTGCAATGAAGAAAACACATCAGTGATGTGCATCTGAGCAGCAGCAAACAGAAAAGCTTTTCTTTTAAAGTAGAGATTAAATTAAAAATGTAACCCTTTTAGGTCACATTCCCAGTCATATTGTTGCACCTATTTTACAATATATGCAAAAAAGATTTTTAAAAAATCAATTTCCTTGTATTTTTATATCAAAATCGGTCAAAATCCAATAAAACAAAACATGATGCATGCTTACATAAGCTAGTATCAACCAATTCCAACCAATAATACCCTGACATTATCCACCCATCAATCAGTCTGCAACTTTTAGCTGCAGAGCCAACAGTATCTTGCAAAATTCTAAGCCCGCCCACTTTTTAGCGGTCCAATCAAATGCAAAGGATTTGATTTAAATCCTTCTTCTAACTATACACCGCTCAAATACTCTGTTTCACTTTAACTGTCTATATGGTCAACCATCGGCAAAGGAGAGCAGTAAAACAAACATATTTTCAATGAAAATATCAGCACATTGGCACATCTGCCACCACTGTCATTTTCAGTCATCAGTTGCAGTAGTGGCTGCTGTGTGCAGTTTTTCATGAGGTTCCAAAAGATTTCATGAGATTCTTATTCCCGCCAACAAAGCTGTGATGGCTCTAACTGGGGAAACAGACGTCAATAAGTAAGACACCAGGGGCCACATGCATAAAACTCAATGTAGATTCACGACTGAGACTGTGTATGAACAAAGACAGAAATATGCATTATTTTCGTCAGATTTATGAAGCCGTACGGACGCCTGATTCTGTTTTTATGAATCTCAATCATTGTGGAACTGGACGCACGTGCACAAGCTTCATTTCCTCTCTCACAGTTCCTCATGAATGCATGTAGAAACGACCTTAAACTTCAGTTTGCGTATCGATTATTTTCTCTGCTCCACCGCTTATTAGACCTGTCAATCAACACAGTGTTGCATCGAACAGCCGTCGTCACGCAGGGCTGTGGCTATTTGTAGCACCCGTACCACTAATTCATCACATTTCTGCAAACCATCATCGCGATTAAATCTCAATCATGATTATTATTAAACGTCAGAAGGATGATCAAGGATTCATTTGTAGAGCTCATGTTGAAACTGACTTTACAAAGTGCTTTACAATTCAGGATAAAATGAAACAATCGTTAATAGGGAGATGATGCAAATTAATGTAAATAAAAAGAAAAGGTGAAATGATTCACTCATAAATAATTTAAACAGCTCTCAACTTATGTTCAATCACCCGCAGTTATATCAGATAAAAACAGTGTGCACACTGGACTGAAGTTTCCATCTCACCGCACATTCTTCCTTTGTACCAGTTTATGTTTGGGAAAAGGCGTACACACAGTTTTTGTGTGTATGCATTGTTTATGCATGTGGCCCCAGATGTATTTGAAAAATCTGTCTCCCACAACAGCACTACTTTGAGGTGTTTGAGTTTTTTTTTTCTGGGCTTTAGGTTTCTGATCATATTGATACAACATGAACCATTTGAAGTCTTTTGATGCTTTGTTTCATAATTCATATGTTTTTTTTTTAACACATATTGATTCATTCTTACATCCTGTAACGCCTCACACTTTTAATCAACCCCATCCAACCGAGTGAGTGGACTTAGCTAACAAGGCAGCGAGTTGGAAAGTCTAAGAGACGTCCTACTGAGTTTAATTTGTTTGGAGCCATAACAATCTCTGAAGAGGGAGCATTTCCAAAAGGTTTGGAATACTGAAAGTCTTTCTGCAGGATCAGTACTTTTCTGTTTCTTTACTGGATTCAGCTAAAGTGCCCATATACTGTAGACAAAATCTTTATGGAGCCAAAAACTATATAAAGTAGGATTCATTTTGACAGTAGATAAAAAAGCCATAATGTGCAATTTGCCACCGATTTAAAACTTTTCCAGAGTTTGAAGCCTGAGTAAGACGAGTAAATGTGTGCTCACCGGCAATATCCTACTAATTACAACTAATTAGAATCTGTGTGGTCAAATGTTTGCTCTCATTTCTTTCAGAAGTTTCAAACCCCTATAGCAAGAATCCTCAGTTCGGAATTAAATATCTTTATATTGAAATTTTAAAAGGCGCTGTAGCGAAATGTGAGAGGGCTTCAGCTTTCCAGCAAGGCTACAAACAAGAACTGACTCAGTGCATGTGACAGGGTGCAATAAATCCTCCAGGTCTTTTCCTGTCAGGGCTTGATCATAAATTGAAAAAAAAGAGGGAGAAGTGGAGTAGCATCACACCTTCCTTCAGGAGCAAGTTAAGCCCTTCTTCTTCTTCGAGACAACACTGCGATTACAGTATCAAATGTTGCTTCTGTTTAGGAAAGTGATGGCAGAGGTGAGGAAGGAGAGCCGGCAGCAATTTTCTGGGCTGTGAGTTGAAGGTGTGTGTGTGTATGTTGGGAAACCAGATGTCACTCCGGGCAGGTAGGAAGAGAGGTGATTTTAACAAGCTTCTAGCTCCGAGCTGACAACAACTGTGTCCTCCTGCATGACCCCCCCCCCACCCCCCCCCACACACACACACCTCCTCCTCCTCTCGACCCTGCCTCCCTCTCCTCTCAAACAAGTCTGAAATCCCAGGAATGTAATTAAAGTCAAAGCTTCAGGTAGTCAGACTGCCAGGAGGACTGAAGGGTGCTCAGTGGGCCCATTCGTGCATCACCTCTGCAACAATGTGAGAGCCATCCGAGTAATCAACCCCCTCACAGGGAGAGATGTCACAATACTTAAAAAAAAATACAACTAAGTAATGATAAAGATTGTAAAAAAAAAATGTGCATAATTGTTTGGGACTGAATGGTTTGATTCCTGGACCAACAGTGTAAATTTGTGCAGAGAAACGTTTGAGCTTCAGTAGTTTTCCTGCAGCAGATCAGACTGTCGTACTGGACAACTTCCAGGTGTGAATGGGAAAAAAAATTGCAGCGTGCGCAATATTTCTTATCCGATTACTCGATTAATTGCTGGAATAATCGGTAGAATACTCGATTACTAAAATAATCGATAGCTGCAGCCCGACCACAGATGCATGGCCAAGTTGTCAACAATGTCATGTGACTAGTTTTGGGCCATAAGGCAACAAGGTTAGTTTAAACATTATACAAGAAAACAGGCCATGGCAGCAACAAACACTAATAAAAACAGGAAGGAAAATTATTATAAAAAGAATATTGCTAAAGTGTATTTTATAAGTGATCAATAGAGCATGCTGAATCTGAGCAAGTTGTTTATAAGGAAGTGAGGCTGCAACCAAATCACAGCTAAAGCTCCATGATGACACCAACGGCAGTTGACAGAAGATTTGTCACGCGGCTGCAAAGCCTCCGTACGACCAGTCGACAGATGGAGAGAGACGAGAACGCAATGCAAGCAAGTGAGAACAAGCGAATGAGCGACGGTGTGTGTGATATGAAAACTGAAACTGGACTCTGCTTAGCTTCCTCCGGTTTCAATAAGCATCTCGCTGTTGATTTACGAGCCTCCCCCCCCACCACCTTCATCCACCTCGCTCCCTGGCAGCGTGGGGCTTGACGCACGGCCGACCGATGCTCGTCGGCTGCGGCTCACCCGGCTGCCTGCTGCATTAGCAGTTAGCATGCCAAGTCAAATATAATGGCTCAGTGCTCTGTCACACAGAGATGGAGAGGTCCAGCTACTCGCAATATACCACCCATTCCTCGCAGTTATATAAGACTTTCACTCTGCCACAGGATGCGTGGTACAGGACATGCAATATATATTTCTAATATACAAATATAGCATTATATAATACTGCATGTGACGTAATATTGGCTATCTGAGAACATAATCATAATTTGCATTAAAAGCATTGATTCTAACAGCAAGTTGTGTTTGTGAAATACAGTTTGGGAGCCCGTGTTGTGCATGAACACGCTAAAAAGAGCGTGTTCTTTGAACGTGCTCTTGTTTTTGATGAACAGTGAACTGAGCGGTTTGCAAGTAATGAACTGGAACGTTAGTGTCGTTAAGTCTCGCTCGGTGTTTTGCAGCAACCGAGGATTTACAGCACCCATCGATATGTGTTTCCCCTTTCCTAAATCTGAACAAACCTTACCTCTAACCACAGGAGGAGGGAAACACTATCCCACCGTGGAGCATACTTCGACACCTTCAAACAACACACTGAGTTGAAGCATCCGGCCAGTCTCGGAGAAGATTATTTAAAAAAAAGAAAAGAAAAGAGTGAACTGTGAACTTGCTAGCTCTTGTAAAGTATGAGCATCAACAGATGATCAGAAATACTGTTTATTATGTTTTAAGTCACAGAAAAAAGGTAACAGATATGATAATAACATCATCCTGTAAGTAATATTTTCATCTTTACATCTAGTATTGCCATGTCATTGTTATGGTGTTGGAAAAACTGGATATTTATGTTTTGTTAAGATTCATTCATTAGCTGTTCAAGATTTTTGCAGCAGATTTCTACATGTTAATATACATAAGTAGGCGTATTGCTTTCAGTTTTTATTTTTTAAAAGGAATTTTTAAAAGGTGTCTTTGCTTATTTAACAAATGGGTGAAAAAGTCCAAAAACACTATTTCCAGTCTAACTTTTCACTATTATTATTTAGTCAGAGGAACTCATAATCAGCAGCTGATCTGTCTGTTTTCTTTTCACTCTGCAGAAACATTTTCTGAGTGGTCAGTGTGTATTTACTGCAGTCTCATTTACTGTAAACTGCAGTGACCGGTGTCTTCCTGCAGCAGGAAACACAAACACTTTTAAACAAACATTTAACATCCAGGTGAAAAATCTGCTTCTTTTAAAAAACTGGTTGTGGGTGTTTTTTCAGTAGAATTGGCTAAATCTGTATCTTTATATCTGTAAGTATGACAGTGACGTATATAAGTACAAGAACAGCTGGTCAAGATGTGACCAACAAGCAATCACCGTCAGTGTGTTTGGACATTTACTTGTTTATTTACTTGGTGATTTGCTGCATTTGTCCCTTGGGGCTCTTTTCTTGTAAACACAGCATTATCTTTAGTACTGTGTTGCTCTGTTATCTGTATCCTGTTTTCTCTCAAACTTCCCCTCAGTGATCACAGAGTTTAAAGTTTCATCTCATCTAATCAGATATATAACGTTGGTATGTTAAATATAATCCGTACACAGGTGAGACACGTTCTTTTTTTTTTTTTTTTCCACTTATGAACTCTTATCAGCTTGACTGTGGCATTTCTTTGAATTTTTGTGGGGTTTCAAGAACTCAATGGCAAGTGACTGCAAACCTCCATTCCACAGATGAGACAGTATACCAGAAACCCCGATGTCAAACACAACACCTGATAGCGGGGGATTGGTTTCTTACTGCATACCTCCTCCAGGTGTACGCCTGCTTTAGGCTGCTTTTTGGGTGGGGGCTGCCGAGTCAGGAATCAGGGAGCGAGAGCGTGTACTTTCAGGATATGAGGAGCCCCTATAGATAACCTCAGACTGCCCTCGAGAGGATCATAATGTCAAGAGAAAAGACGGAAACACCTCAACACCTCGCTGTCCTGATCAGACTTGATTTTAGAAACTGATAAAGAGTTTTCTGAGCTTGCTGACAGAAAGGCTGGAGTGTACACATGCGTGTGTGTTTAAGTCTTAAAACGTTGGAAAACCTTGAATCAAGTAGAGTAATTCTCTATAAGATTAAATATTTGTGATTAAATGTGGAATAATCAATGCAGTGTTATAAATTAATAAAAGCTTAAATATCCCATATTGTAAAAAGTGAGATTTCCATGTCTTTTTTTTATTATTATAAAGCAGGTCTAGGAGCTATATAAATACTGTGAAAATATCAAAACGCTCAATCCACGGAGAAATGCACACAGCTCGTATTCAGAAACTCCTTTAAATGAGCCGTCAGGACTTCTGCACGGTTGTGATGTCACAACTATACTGTATATAGGCACAAAGTGCCGCTACAGTGCCGTTACAGTCATTCCCCGGCTGCAATGATGGTGCAGAGATGCCGAGAGTGCAGATGCGGAAGACCCAGAAACCTAGACAGGCGCTAAAATGAAGCGTTATGAATACAGGTATATTCAGACAAACCGTAAGAGGAAAATAATGTGTTTTTTGAACATTGACGCATGTAAACATGTTCTAGAAAAAACCCAAAATACAAATATGAACCTGAAAATGAGCATAATATGTCCCCTTTAATACTGAAAAAAAAATTTTTTCACCCCAGACCTCTGCAAAAATAAAATAAAGACATATCTGTGTGAAAAAACCAATATAGTTCTAACTTTGGTGGATAATGTGACCATGTAGGAAGACCCCATCGCTTCTAATAAGACGCTGATGAAGAAAATAGTTCCACTTGTCTCCTGCACTATCTCAGGCAGTCATATGAAAGAAAGAAAAAAAAAAGAAAGAACTCATCACAGATTCTTCTGTACACGGTTCACAAACATGCCACAGAGAAAAGCATGACTGGGACAACAATGAAATCTGTGTTTTCAAAGCCTGCCAAGGATCGGTAGTGTCTGAATCGTTTAAAAACGGTTGTTTTCCGAGCCTGTCAGAAGACCAGCATAACATTTCTATCATGTCCGTGACCCGTGAAGTCTAAATATACAGCTGGGATTTACATTTGGGGGGAAAGATATGATGTACATCTTATGGGATGTATTTTTTTTTCCTGTCGATATGAACTACGAGTCACGTTGAAGGTCGAAGACAAACATGATTCCTCTACAAAGAAATACAGAGAGATCCAGATCCCGCAAAGAAAACTCAACAGTTTTATATTCTGCAGTAAATAATACACACAGGAGTAAAAACCTACCAAACTTAACGTTGGTAGTTTATTCGGCCAGACGTATTCTTTTTAAAACGGTGCCCTTTTTCTCACAGTTTCATGGTTATTTGTGTGGAGGAGGACGGTAGCAGTTTCTCTGCTTAAGACAATGTGAATCACGCGGCAGACGAATGCAGAGAGACGAATCTGTCACACAAAGGAGTGTTTGTACGATTACTCCCAGTCTGCTGTGAGATCACGAGGGCGCTCTGTGACACAGTACAGACACGACACAGACATCATGGAAAAGCACAGTAACATCTCACTGTTATTCGGGGGTCAGCAGTAGCCAGAAGGTAAAGATGTGGGCTTGTGAATGCAGGGTTGGGCAGAGCACTATTTGCATTGGATTATAAAACTTGATGTTTAGTAAGATATGAAAACTATGTTTCTGCAAGTCTGAGAAGTTGATTGCATGATTGTCACACTAATATCCCAAACTCTTAGGGATGCACCGAACATCGATATGCGTCTTGTTGACTATTAGCAAATACGATGACATTTACCGACAGCTGTGGCCAATGTTTATCTCCGGCTAAATGTTGTTTTTGCTTTGTAAAGAGGCCCATGTTCAGCCTTCTGCAAGTTTGTGCTGAATGGAAACGCAAGAACGTTGTATTCTGTATGAAAAACACTAGAGGTGAAGGATGTTTGTGTTTATTAATAATTCATATTTCATTGCTTTTCTAATCACTTTTGTATCTACATTTAAAAACCACTAGACACTGGGTCCTCACATTTCTGGATGTTGTTTATCCAGAGCTATCGACTGCGAATTAATGGGGCTAGTGAGCCTAGTTTACACAATTAGTGATCTGCAGCTGAATCCCTTAAAGATCTTTTAATATGATTCCTACTCTTTAACTGATGCCTTTCAAAGTTCATCTGTATCTTTCATGCTAAAGAAGGTTTTATTAAATGTTGTTTCATGAATGTGTATGATTGAATTTGTGCTCATTCAAAGATAGTGTAATGAAATTACTTTAAAACTGTTCAGTTTTATAATGAACATTTTCTTTGTTTCCCTGAAAATAAACAACAAAACAACTGCATTGGCTATCGGCCAAATTGTTATTTTAAACATTGGTGAACAATCGTAAACAAGTGAGAAAAAACTAGATGACTTTGATTATTTCAACAATCAGACAACATCTTCAAACTTTACAAACAAAAACATTACTGCAAATGTCTTTTTTGTTAAAGGTGCAGGTTAGATTTTAAAGTGAGTAGGACTTGGGGCAGACCACTGCACACATTAAGAAAAAGTGACACTCGTTTATAGCGGCCTGATTCTTATCATTCAAGAAATCTTTTGCTTGTGCAAAATATGTGGACGGATGTTTTCCTGTTGCACTGATTAAAGATCCATCAAAGGGAAAGTTACTCACCTCTGCTCCAGAATACTTGCTGGTCCGAGTCACCAGGTCATCAACTGACACATTTTGGGCCACGGGCATGTTGCAGAACTGGAGAGAAAATATCTCCTGTCGGGTCGGAGCATCTGGAAGAGGCACGTAGACGATCCGGTCAAGGCGACCTGGACGCATCAGAGCCTGTGGAAATGGAAAAAAAAAGACATTTTTCACAAACTGTCACATGCAAGTTTATCAAGTTAAGGCTTTCACATCAATCCTGAGCATCAGTGAAACCATCTTTGGCTTGCTGAGGGTTAAATTCAACTGAAATATACATTTTTTATTCCAGCACATCTTTTGTATGTGACCACTGTGGCGTCACAAAAATACTGTCAGGACACTTTGGCTCTGAGCTTCGACCTCCTTTCTGCTTGCTTGAAAATCTAGGAACTGAAGCTTCCTCTTCTCCTGCACTGATCGTACGCCTCTTTAGACAGGACCATGAACCAAATGCCTAAAATGCAAACTGTGAAATGTACGTTTTCCACTTCTAGCAGTCAGCGTGGAGACGATGTTGACGTTATCTGATAGACCCTCCACTTCCTACAGATCACATCTCCGTGACCCCAAAACAGTCCTTGAGTACCCAAAGCCGCCGCTGTCTCGCTTGTCAGACGTCATTAAGTGGCAGGCGCCTCCCAAACACAGACAGGCAGACGGACAGACAAATATGCCGTGTCTCCATTCGCTCTCCTCAGCCAGGCCGGGACAAGCTGTGGTATGGTGCCATATTGTTTGGTTTGGGTAGTGTATCCATTTGACCAGGCAGCTAGCCGAAGAACAGCGGGATTTAAAAACAGCGAAATGCATTTGACTTGCCGTGAATTAGCATTTAATTTCAGCGCCGGAATGAAGAATCAACAGAAAAACAAACATCAACTGGAACTGACAGTTTCATTGTTGTTCTTTCCCCAAGACTCAGTGAGGCCTGGTTGTAAAGACAGAGGAGCCCCTGGCTTTGGGCCAGACAGGCCACAGCGGGGCTAAACCCCGGCCAGCGGAGACGAGGCAGGAGACACACGCAGACGCAAGCCATGCAGGAGGTCACGTCAGGAGTGATCAGTGAAGGTTGGAGGGACCGGACCCGCAGCCTTTGAACTCTTGTTTACATAAGACATCACACTGCTATTCCTGCTTCTCTGCATGCACCGCGTATCTCCGGGGCCTGACAGCCTCGTTTCTTTTATATGCAAGGTTTATGAACATTTGTAGTATGTCGCTAGGTAAAGCAGGATAATCTGCATAGTTTAAGAATTTTAGTAAAGGGTGGCATTAACCCAAGCACCCAAGTAATGCTGAAATGACCTGACATTTTATAGATACACAGTATATACTCTGTATATAAATTAGGGTGTCACAATTTAAATTCTAAATCAAACATCTATGGAAAGTTTTTTGGCCAGGACTTGGGTTCTCCTTGGTGATACATTCTTTTTCTGTATTATGCACACCTCTTATTTTGTATTTCATACCATGTCACTATGTGAATGTAAATGTATGTACATTTATAATGTATATGTGTATCTTAGTGAATAGATGTCCAAGTCTTGTGCAAGAATGCAAAAGTTCAAAATCAAAAGCAGGATAGTGTGGCACATTCCAAAAAAAGATGGCAGCCATAATACACATGACTATCTTTTTTAAAGAAGAATTTGAAAATGTAAATGACAGTTGGCAGGGCATAAAACCAATGATCTGTTGATCTTTACAAATCAAGACTTGATTGTCTAACAATGACAAAAAAAAGTATTGTGACCTTAAAATCAAAAGTCTAATCGAATCATGGACTTGGAGAATTGCGACATCACTAATATAAATGCGTAATTGATTAGTCTGGAATGGCAGTTGAAACAATAATGAAAAAGATAAATGAAATGACACAAAATGGATCTTGAGGGGAGATTTTGAACTGTTGTTTCCAAGGTCAATAATGCACTTTAAACCTCAACTTTTAAGCAAACATGGACAAGAAGTCCTTAAAGTGTCTAGAAAAAATGGGAATTTGAAAATCCACAATTCCATTACAAATCTCAAAAAGATCATGTGATATCATGAAAAGCTCCAGAATAGCTACTAAATGGAACTTGAGGTGTTTTGTCACTTGCTGCTTCCATGGTTGACAATCAACCTCAACGATAAAGAACAACATTGTGAGTTGCAGCACTATACTCAAGATACTACGACAGAAACCAATAAATGGTCTTTGCCATGTTGCATTGCCAGTCCATCTGCTTGCAAAGTGTGCCGGATGCAATTTTAAGAGTTTTGTTTTATGGTTTTCTTTATTTCCCCTCTGGATAACCAATTCCCGTTTACTGGGGCGATGGACAGTTTTCCTGCCTTTTATCTGTTGCTTTTTTGTGTTCCTGTGTATGTGTATGGAACATGAGAGGATGGAAACTGGAGACAAACATTAGTAGCTACCCTGAGGTAACCACAACAGAGCCATGGCTGACAAAGGAGCAATGGATCATGAGAGGAAATGTTCTTGTTTTTTAGGTCTCTGGATTCTTCCACTCGTTTGAGGAGAGGGTCTGGCTGTGGGTGAAGAGCCATCGGCATAAGACGGATGTAGCGGAATAACGTCACCGTGATTCAAAGCGGGGAAAGGATGGCTGTTGGGTAGACCTGCTGGGAGATGGATGGATAGCAGATTTGAGGGCTGTGGTATTAAATCAAACTCATAAGGGCTTAAGACTTGGGGAACTTGATAAGATGCGTCTGGCAAAATAACTCTAAAACAACACATGTGAGAGTTAGTTTGATGTCAAGGTTCTTCCCACAGATTACTGGGTATTGTAGATTCGTGTGTGCAGAACGGGTGCAGTGGGGATTGCAGTCTGTGGCTGTTTGTCACAGCAGGTCGAGCCAGTCGCGGCAGTGCGTACTGCACTATGCAGAGGACGTGCCAGGGACACTTCCTGAGTTGCTCTCCCTGGAAGAATCTGGCGGCTGCATGCCAACACAAACCTGCTGACCCCCGGCTGAATAACTCACACACACGGACACTCCCATGCTCACAAACAAATGCATGTAGCATGCAGATAAATGCCCATTTCCAGTAAACACTCTTTGGCTTTTTAACTTTGGATCAATTCTTCTAGTGCAAAGACGCCGCCTGCTACTTTATCAGCCGTTAATTCTCTCCACACACATAATGGAGAAGTGCCCGTGGCTTCCAGGCGCTCGGGC